>PTEX01000179.1:919343-981690 GCA_003342815.1 Eudromia elegans | reverse complement strand
CCCCCAGCCCGGCGGGCCCGCGCGCGGCGGGGAGGGAGGCGCGAGGCTCCCTGAGGGCCCCTCTGTCACCAGCGAGCAGCGCTGGGGCGGCCGCTGCGGCGTCCCCGGCGCCACCTGCGTGGTGCCACCGCGGGGCTTCGTTCGGGGAGCCCCACGTGCTGCCGCTTCGCGAGCGGTTCGGGCCCCCCCGGCTGGAAGGTGCCCCGAATGTGCCGCAGGASGCCGGGTCTGGCCGCTCCTCGCCCCGTGTCCCGGGCTCCGGGCGCGTTACGCCGCGTTCCCTCCGGGCTATGGAAACACCCGCGACGGGTTAGGAGGAACGGCCGCCTGCCCGCAGGCCCAGGGCTGTTGTTGGAAGGGCTGGAGATGGATCGTCCCCCCGCTCTCCAGACACCCCCTGATCCCTGTTAGTGCCCGGTTTGTTCCAAGCGGGGAGCTCGGCGGCCGCCCCGCTCTGGGCGCAGGAACTCGCCCCGGCGCAGGGCCGGCTCCGGGGCCGCGTTCCTGGGCATCCCCTGGCCGGGCGGTGCTGGGAGCGCCAGCGCGGTAACGTCGCGTCCAGGGGAGCGCAGGCGCGTCCACCTGGCTCCGCGTGCGGAGGGAAGCTCTCCGAGTTCCTCAGGGCGATCAAGAAMGCCGTTATCTTGTTTTTGCAGCGTGTGTTAATGAAAGGTTCTGTGCTTGTCCTGAAAGAAGAAAGGGCTTTGGCATAACAATGCACGTCCCAGAAAACTCCGCTTTATCAAATCACCAAGCAGGCGTGTGGGGGGGTGTTCTTGTTTTTGTTTTTTGTTTTTGTTTTTTTTACTAGCTGTTACTATTATTATGAAATAGCTGGAGGCAGCTGTTTGAAAGCGCTAAATGAAACAACTCCAAGGAAAATACCAAAAGATTTCCCCGCTCGCGGTGCAGAGCGCTGGGGCTCGTCGTTCCTGCGGTCGTGCAGAGGATCCGTGCTGGGAGAGGCCGTGCGCGGCTCCGAGCCCGCGCGGCGTGGCCCGCCCGAGGAGCCCTGCGGCGATGCCGCTGCCGAGGTGCGCGCGTGGCGCGGGCAGCCCCGAGGCGTGCTGGACGCCGCMGCAGTGCCGGCTCCGCGCGGTGGTGTGCTGGGGCATCGCCCGTCCTCCCGCCCCGCGCCCAACGCGGGCGCCTTTCGCGTGCTGCTTTGGTGGGACTGACTCGTTTAGGAACAGAAAGGCAGCAGCTCGAAGCCACCGCTGTTTGTAAGGGAAGAACACGYGCCCCTCTGTCAGCTGCTCTCTAGATTGTTACTGCAACTATTGGACACGAGAAAAACATGTCACGCAGTGTCTGAGGGGGCGGAATTCCGATGGTAGAAGCATTTCAAGCATTTTGGTGCTGCTCTTTAAAGTTCAGAGAACAGTGATGGGCTGCTGAGGTCTCACTTTAGTTCCAGCCGTAGCTGGAACCACTGGTTCCCTGAGGTTGAAAGAGCAAGGGCAAGGCAGAGCGATGGCCCTGCGCATTGGAAGGGGATAGGGTGGAGAGCTGCTGCTCGGCGGGGCTTTTCCTAAGAGGAAAACCAGCAGAGGCCTCATCTGCACCAGTGTTCATGGCAGGTGTGAGGCGTGCAGGGTCCTGGAGCGGACRCAGCTCTGAGCAGCAGTGTGGAGCTCAGGAAGCACAGGACAGGAGCGTTTGAGTGAGTCCTGCACTGAGTGCGTGAGATTCAACCCATCTCTGGCTGCGCAGGGGGATTTTGAAGCTCCACCTGCCTTGCTGTGTCTCCTACAGTTTAGAAAAACTCTGTACAGATAAAAGTGGAGAAAGGCCCAACTCTCTCCTGGGTGTTTTGGCTCTCAGGGTGCGCTTTGTTTTGCAAAACCCTGGACTGTGTCCATTTCTTCTCCTGAAAACACTCAGGTCCTTTCCTTTGCAGAGCCCACCACGCTTGTTACAAGCATGTCTGCTGAGCTTAGCGGCATGGGAGAGATCGTTTACTTAGCAGGCTTCAGGAACAAATATTTGGCACTGGGTAAGATTTGAAACAATGTTCACCTGAAAATATTCGAGAGCTTCAAGTGATAGCGTGACACTGTTGCTGCTGTGTTTTGGTGATGATCTCTTCCCAGTTGATGGCATAACACTGATGAGTTGTTGGAAGAGAGAGTTCTTAGTGGGGTTTGGTTTGGGCTTAGTTTGGCAGTGCTACCTCGATTTTTGAGAAAGCAGTTTTGGCAGCAGGATTTCCTAACTGGGAAATGGAAACCAGCCTTGTTATCTGCACCAATGGATGGGTGCAGCTGTGAGAGAAACGTTGTGTTCAGCACAGTGCTAGGCGAGCTCTTTTACTGTCTGTCTGCCTGCATTTCCCCAGAGCTGACATTTGTTTATTTACTTTTTTTTCTGTTACTTTTGTGGAGCAGAGTGGAACAGATAAAACATTCTGGTTTTCGTTTGTACATACATATAAATGTATATGTATGCCCTCCAGCACTTAGCTGTTTGTATTGTTGATGTTATATATAAACAGTTAGCTCTGGAGGGCATTCCTCAATGGCTTAAGCACTGAGCTTGGAATACCAGAGTTCTGGCACTGCAGTTTCAAATCCCTGCTTGGCCGATTTAATTCTTCATTCTTCTGACACAGGCCAAGTACCGTCCATTGCTCCATGGGACTCTCTGATCGCTGCCTTGCTCTGCTCAGGCTCTCTCATTGCCACCATCAACGTGGTGTCGTCCTGGCACTGTGCTGAGTGACGTGTGTCATCAGTCACAGGTGACTCATTCTCCTTCCACTTGCCTAGGAGGGAGCTGCACAGAATTTGTCATTGTAAGGATTGTCATTATGTTCTGTACTTAGAAGAGTGACTGTGAAATCGGCTTGCTCGCCAGATGTGTTCTGCAGACAGGTGAAAATGAAAAGGGAAAACAGCTCCATAAAGACAGTATAGCTGAGGAAGAGGGAAATGGATTAATTCCTCCCACTTTCCTGAAATCCCATCCACATCAGTACAAATCTGCAAGAGCGCAGATTCAATGTGCTTGTCCCCGGTCCCTGAGGACATCGCTGGAAGACAACGGAATTGCTCGGCTGGTGCTGAGAGCCAAGTTTGGCTTGTAAAACCTTAAATTAGGTGATTATTTTACGCAATCTTTTCAATGAACATGGAGGCCGTGACACTGTTTTCTAATAACTTTTCTTTGGAAAACCACACTACACTTGCTGAGGTTTGGCCTGCCCTGTGTGAACATTAAAGATCCTCAAGTATTTTAAAAAAWAAGGATTGCACTGCAGTATCTGTGGCTTGAATTTGTGTTTCCCCCCTCTCCCAGGCTCTCTTGCTGGCCGGCTGGCTGCCAGGGCTCGCTGCAGAAGTAGCTGYGTTTTGCTGGCTCTGAACGCAGGTAACTTCAGGAAGCTCTTGGGAGCAAAGAGGACACAGCCCCTGGCTATGTGGGGTGTGGGGTGAAGTGATGCTGTGGTGCCAGCAGCCAGGCTGGGATGGTGTCTTTGAACCAGGAACTGAACAGAGTTCAGTGCTGAAGCCGTGAGCGGTTCTGCCTGTGAGGCAGAGGACCCGCTCCTGCACGAGCGGAGCCACCTTCTCATCAGGTCAGTTTGTGTAGCTGAGCCAGGCGAGTGCACGTGCCCTTTGTGGGCTGGAAGGCTTTGATTTGGTGTCATGGGCCATTTGGCCTGCTGGGAATCAAATTGCTTGTTACCTCTGAAGCTTTCAAACCTTTGGATATGTAATGAAAGTCTCCTCGGCTCCGAACCAGCCTATCAGTCTGTTTCCCCCTTCAAAGCTTCTGTGGGTAGGGAGCAGTGGAATAGCTTGTGTGTGCAGAGCTGACACCCTCCCTGGGGCTGACCCATTGGTCTCAACTGTCCCAACAGACCCTCGGCTACGGCCCTCACGCCGCTGCAGCGCGTGGCTGGGTCCCGTTTTGGTGTGCAGCGGCGAAGGAGGGAGGGTGSTGCAGCTTCTGCCTCTCCTGTGCTGAGAAGTGTGAGCCCAGCAAAAACACTGGCTGTGCTGTGGGAAACCTCAACCTTAGAAAGGTTTGTCTGAGTCAGAGAAGCTGCCTCGCCRAAACTTTGACTTCTCTCAGCRTTATTACTTGTGGTGCTAGGTTAGATTAACCACCTCCCCCCCMAAAAAAAAAGAGCAGAGAAAACCTAGGCTTAGTGGGTTAAATAAAGACTGTGACCTGTATCTTCTCCTCTTCCTAACTGCTGGCAACAGTGTTTTGTACCAACAGACCATCTCTGGAGGCCAACCATCTTTCTTGCCAGTTTGTTGGCTTATAAAAATGAAACTTCACCCAGAACTAGTTACTGGAAAAGAAGAGCTCTGTCCCTTGTCGCTTTGGTGCGTTCGGCAGGGGCYGCATCTCCGTTGCCTCATTTATCCTGCGCCTCAGGTTTCTGCTTCGACGGAGCTTCGAATCACTCACCCAGCGGAGGAGCTGGCAGCCTCTGGGATGATGCAGGTCCTCTCCTCAGCAATGCCAGCACCTCCTGCCTGACCTTGAGCCTGTCTCCTGCAGTGTCTCTATTTCCCTCTGCGCTGCATCGAGCTCTTCAGGCAGCACCATCTCAGAGCCTGGCACATGGGATGCTGCTCTCAGCTCAGCTTTACGTGGCACCATCCATGCGAGGGACTTCGGGAAGATTTCACAGAGCACACAGTCTTTTACATATTACATGGAARAGCTTTAACCCCCATGGCTGCTCTAAAGAGAAGAAAAAGGGGCAAGATCCTTGCTCCTTGGCCTTCCTTTAGCATCCGTATGTTGAGGTTCCCTTACAGGATTCCCTGGTGATGACACTCCCAGCAGCACTAGGATGAACTCAGGGGTTCAGGACAAGTCAGTGCTTTTCACAGGTCTGATTCTGTGGGTGTAAACCCGGAAAAGATCTTACCCATTTCTTGCTGCTACAGTCTGGAACAGTACTGAGCAGTGAAAGAGGCAGTGGTCTTGGCTGCAGTCTCAGAAAAAGAGTTGGTGCCAGCAGAGATTTGGATCACTTTTTTAACTTCACAGTATTTAAAGACAGATTTTCTCTTTTTCTTTATTTCTTTTTTTCTTTTTCAGATGAAAGCCTAAACTATTTATGTCCTAGACTTCCAATGAAAAGCTTCCCATAAGCACTTGAGAAGCAATGTGCAAATTTGTTATACCTTGTCAAGCTACTCCAGAGTRGTATTAGATACAGGTAATCAATCCGTAATTGTACTGAAGTGCCAACACTAACATATAGCAGAAAATACCTGCAACTCTCAAGCAAAAGTTCTTAGATGAGCACACTGCAAACTCAAAGCGAAGTGTTTCTGCTGTGGCTCTAGGATCTATCCAGCAGATTACCCCTGTTATTTCACTTCCATAAATCTCAGTTTCCTCTATGAAAAATACTATTTATCACCTTTGTAAAGTGCATTGAGATCTGGTGGAGTTTTATGGCTTAAAAGCCAGATTCATTATTGATGGAGCCTAAGGCAGGATATTTGAAAGTTTGTTTTGGCAAAGCTGCAGGCAATGTATATGAGTTGATGGATTCTTCTTATTTGACTTCTGTGTTTTGAGCCTTTGAGGTGCTCTCAAACCGCCTTTTCAGCCGTTGTCCCACAGGTCTGAATCCTGGAAGTACAAACCCAAATGAGTCTTTCACGTGGCTCCCAAAGCTGCAGCTTCATGTGAGGCACTATTTAGCCCAGGATTCACAGGGAAAGGGTAGGAGATGGCGGTGTCTCTTGTTGCAGAACAGAAAAGCTGCTCCCAACGTTTCAGTCATTACCATCAGTGCACGTTTCACATTCTCTTGCTTCACTCGCTCTTCATTCTGCATTAGCTTTGACTCATCAGTCTCCTGCTTTTGTTGGCTGCATCGAAGCCCTGCCTGTGCTTGATGCACCAGCAAACTGGGACCAAAAGTGGGACAGGAACTGAGAGCCCAAGCTGAAGTCACCTGCTCCGTGCTGGGGCTGCAGCTGCGTGCCCGGCACCAGCAGGTGGGAACCCCCGTGTCCCCCATGTGTTTCCTTCCACTTGCTGAGATGACTGTGCTGTAGTGACAGAGGGAGGTCCGTGCCTATAGGTCAGGGAGGGAGGCGACTCRGAGATATTTCATGATTAAACAACGTACAGGAACACACAATTCCAATGCAGTCATTGAAAGATTATCAATCCTTTTTTTTTTCTTTTTTTTTTTTTTTWAAATTTTCAAATAACGAATGCCCGTGGGTTGACATGCAGACGTTCCCATTTCTCTGGAGAAATTTGTTTTGTTCAGAAGCGGCTCCTGGAGTTATTTTTGTCTGTGTCACTCAGTCATCCCTCTGATGTGCGCTGAAACCCAGCTGAATCGAGGTGCAGAGAAATTAGCACCAATTAGAAACCAGCACAAAAGTACTTCTGGCACAGTGGGGAAGCAGATCTTGCAAAGCCATTTACCTGCTGCTGGARCCTGCTGCTTATGCTGCTGCAGAGCAGGAGTTTGGCTGTAACCCCRACCCCCTCCTCAGTCAGGTCTTGGCCTGGCAGATGAAACCCCCGAGAAGATTCATCCTGGCTGCCCTGTTTTGAAACAAAACCCGCTGTTGTGCAGCAGCCATCTCAGTGGCACCCTGGCTTTATGGCAGAGCTCTGGAGCTCTGGAGGCACCTCCCTGGGGTAGGTGTTACACAAACACCCTCTGAGGACCCTGCCCGTCCCTGCATACCTTAGGGCTCGGGAGACAAGATAGACAAAGAATGGAAGGAGGAACAGAAGCGCGGAAAGGTCGAGCATCTTGCCCAAGGTCAAACAGCAGGTCAGTGGCAGAGCTGGGAACAGAGCCCAGATTTCCTGACGCCTAGTCCAGCACTCTATTAATCATCCCTTTGCTTTGTGCTCTGCAGCCTGTTACTGTCCGTAGGAAATGTGAGGAAGACTTTCCGACAGCTTCAGAGTTGCCTCTTAGTTTTGGAAACTAGTGATCACTGACACACTATTGAGGTAGAGAGGTCGTGTGCTGGACAGACRCACCGAGGGGTTCAGGACCGAAGTGCTGCAGGTATCGGTTCTGTCGCAGGACACTAAGAAGCCATAATCAGTAATCCCAAGAGGTTTATTTTAACCCAGCTTGTTCTTTAAGGCCTTTTCCCCCTACATTGTTTACAAACACATTTGTTTTTATAGAGTTACTCATCATAGTTGAACTCCTACATTGGTGCTTACCCTCTAAATTATTTTTTCCTTGAAAACAAGTTACTACAGTTCCTTAGTGGAGCTTTTCTTCTTCATGGAGTTTACCAATGAACTTAGGAAACAGTAGGAAAAGCAGAGCCTGAACAGCTAGGAAGTCTTGTTCATATTTATTTTCATTCTTCCCCACATGATATATTCAGCTTTCAAAGCCTTTGAATGAATTATGTTGATCACAAAGTTGATTATACCTGAGAGGTTTTTTTCCTGTGTTTCTCTAAAACTTCTGACTTGAGGCAAAAGTCTGGCTGCAGCAGTAATGACTTACCAGGAGTCTCTTGTAAACAATGGTATAATCGCTTTCTTATAGTCATGGCAACAGTGTTTAAGCGGTGAGCTGCCTGAACACAATGTGCACCGTCTCCCCTGAACAGCAGTTGCAGCTCTGAAGTGCGTGCTGCTCATTTTCAGAGGGCTCGGGGATATAAATTATTCAGCAAAACAACGCTGCTTTGGAACAGATCTTTTAAAATTGGTGTATTTTGCACCAGCTGAAGAATGTTTATCCGCGCTGATAAGGCTGTGGTTAATTACTGCCCTGCACTGCGCTCCATGGGCCTGATCCGGCCCCCTGGTCTCAAGGGGTCTGTGTAGAGTCTGTGCTGCCTGTCGGCACAGGTGACATTTGCCATCATCAGAAATGGGGGGCAAAAGGGCTCAGGAGGATCCCTGCTCTGTGCATGGTGTGAGGAGGAATTTGCTTTAGCAAACAAGGGGCTTATTCCGGCACCGCYGACCCTGGGCTTGGCACAGGGGATCTCCTGGATTCTGCTCCGTGGTTTGGGGAGGTACCTTGGAGAGTGGATGGGCTTCAGGGTTGAACCCCAAGTCGAGTTGTTGTCTCTGATTTTTCTGTTTATTTTAGTCTTTCCTGCTCTCTCTTTCACTAGACCTGGAGGAAAGACCTTGTTGGCAACAGTTGCTGCTTTGGGATGAGTCATTCCTCCAGATTGCAGAAATGCCACCCCAGTGACAGTTGGCGAAAATGCTGCATGGGCTGTTCAGTTTGTTTTTCACTTTGGAAATCAGACTGTTTTTTGGGGATTCTGTTGCTTTAGAAACCATTTTTAGACATTGTGATTAATTTTCCTTTTCTTTCCCTTCCATTTTCCCATCCCCTTTCCTCTTCTCCTGTAATCCCTTTCCCCTTCCTCGCTCCTTTCCACACTGCTAAGGTATCTCAACATCCAAGTTTTCAGAGTCTTGCTTATGATCAGATCAACCCCTCCTGAAGCAGTCTTTGGGAAATACTCTGGACCTGGCATTGGAGAACCTTAGCCTAATGCAGGACCGAGGGCTTTATTTCAGATGATTTTATTAGTTTTTAGTCACTAGTTTTGCTTTTAAATAATTGTTGTCACTTTGCTTCTTTGGAAGCTTTTAACTCCGCATCCTTCTGAGCTGGATGCACTTGGTCTTCTAYCTCTGTGGCCCAGGTCCCGGAAACAGTGATGCAGGCACTTAATTGTGCACACATGGGTAATCGCACTGAAATCAAGATGTGCAGAATTAAGCAAGTCTMGAAGTATTTGCAGGTTTTGGTCTCTGTTCAGCAAACAGGCCCCAGGCTGGCTGAAGCCCTCTGTGTGCAACAGAGAAGCTGAATTCAGAAGTAAGTAGCATATTAATTATCAATTGACTTATTTCCTTAGCAAAGCTAATTCTGCACTTTTAAAAACTACTTTCCATTTTTCCTGCAAATCCAATTGCCCTTCCTTTCACACTCATTTTTCCTCCTCGCTGTGTAACTCCCAGCAGACCCGAGCTGCCAGCCACACGATCCGTTTTCATAATGASCCCAGTTCCTGTGTTTCTTTTTTCCTACCAACTTTGTGTATTACCGCTGTGGTTCCTAGGACAGATTTTGGCCAGCTTTTAGRGAGAAAGAGAGTCACAGTGTTTCAGAGCTTCACCTCCAAGTGCAGTATTAAATATAATCCTCGTAATTATAGCGCTGCCACTTGGACCACTGTAGCCCAGGCTCTGTCAATATGTCATCAAAAGCTCTCTTTTTCAGGAGCTGGAACTCGGTTATGTTGATTGAATTGAAATTTGATGGCCAGCAGCTGCAAACACACTCTGACCCCCCCTGCTTTTTTGCCTTTTACCACAAARTCCTTTCACTTGCCTCCGAGGYTGGGCAGATACAAGACGGAGATAASASCTGACCCCAAGCTACGTTTTCCCACTCCCTTGGGTTTGTCTTGCCAGCCTTTCATAGGGCCCTTTGGTGGCACCGTGTGTGTTGTGAGAACGTCCCCAAAGCACGTGGCACCCCTGGGGCCAGACGGTGCCACGSGAGGAAGCTGACGGAGGGGCTGTGGTGCTGGCGCTACCCTCGAGGGAGCGGGCCCGGGAGCACCATGGCGGGGCTGGCAGGCCCATGGTCATTCCCAGCCACAGCAGCAGTCTGTGCTGAAGGTTTAACATGCGCTTTTTTTAGCCCCAGGGGATTGAGGAAGGGGGGAATAAAAGCTTTGAATTACCTCCCTTCCCCCTCAAAATAATAATAATAATAATAATAATAATAATAATAAAAAAATTGGCATCCAGCAGTTGTATAACACGATCCCGTTGGTTTTGGTCCTTAGAAAACAAAACAAAACCTCAGCATTCATAACCTGAGATACCCAGGTTTTAAAAAGTGCCACTTGCCAATACACAGTGACTACTTTTCATAAGCCCTCTGGCCTGTGTATTTACAGRTGGACCAGAATAGCTCAGCAGAATTCAATCCAGTCTGTTGAGTAAACAGTGTGTACTGTTAAAACTTTCTATATATACCACCCATAGGTAAGGCCCTTGCCATATGTATGTACTGCACACGGTGTGTCTGAGGGGCGCCGTCAGAGCCAGGACGGCTCATGAAGTCAGTAACTCCTCTCTGTACATGTCTCTGGACATGCAGTTAATGCTGTCCAGCCCCTGCGGGGTGGCTCTGTGTCTGCCAGAGCCGTCCCTTCGGTGGCCCCAGGAGCGCTCTCATAGGGAGCCCGTGCCTGGGGCTCTCCTCCGCATGGCTCTGAAGGGCTCTTCACCACAACCGCCTGCCTCTTTTGGTCACACAAGTCATGTTTGTTCCCCTTATGTAGCAGTAATGACCTTGTCTGCCATCCGCCTCCTCCACTTCCCAGCCCCCTTGGCCGTTCATCCTCCTCCACAGCCCTCACCTGGACTTGGATTGTTGTTTTTCTGACTTGGAAGGGCCAGAGGGCCAGGCTAGGAGAGGTGCTGAACACATGGTCTCCACATGTTCTCCAGATCTTCCCTCACATTGCTGCTCTAACTGTCCTTGCTTCAGCTGCAGATGTAGTGATGGGGAGCATGTTCTCCCCTCCTCTTGCTGGGTTTCCAAAGCTCAAAGGTCCTTCRTCCTTGTCACCCAGAACTCAAAGCACACAGCTCTGTCATTGACCAGGACCCCTGTACGTTCTTAGCTTGACCCTGCAGGCCACGGACGCTCAAAATTGAGGTGGGCGGTTCACTTACAGAATATGCATGGTTATGAATAGGCTTAGATACCTTTCAAATTGAGGGCTGCTTCCCTTACCTGGAACCCTTATCAGCCTTATTGGCCTGATCCTGCAAATCCCTGAGAATATACCAAACTTGGAAAATAGAAGTATTTCCACTGGCTTATGTTTTAAGGCCTTTTTAGGTTGGTCGGTGTGATGTGGTGGGCCACGTGAAGGCCAGCGTGCTCATTTCTTTCATTGCTGCCCATGTTCGGGTGAGTGTCTCTGACCTTCAGATACGTTTTGGTAACGCTCCTGCCTAAATGCCACCACAGTGTTCTGTAATGTAATCACATTGTGTGTTCTGTGACAATTATTAAAAGAAATTACAATTAAGTGGTGAAAAATTAAGTCTTAGAAAGGAAATGTTCCTACAAAGTCAGTAGTATTTCTATGTCTGTATCATGGTGAGCAGTATCGTTGGACCCTACAACCCATGGATTACTATGGTGCCTCCAGCCTATGATCACTCTGAGAGCAAGATCAAATCTAGTCCAAGTCTTTCGGACTTAAAACATCTAGACATCTAATCTTYGTTGTATTGAATTTAAACCAACGGGAACTGGGCATCTAATTGGGTTTTTGGATCTCAGCCAAAAATCTCTGGAGTGCTCTGGAAAATTTATCCCTGGGAATTTTTACTTGAGTCGAGAATATAGGCTGGAGGCATTTCTCACAAAAAAAAGCCCTCAACATGTGACATCAGTGCATCAGTCAGAGTCATCAATCAGTGCCAGGGGTCAAAGTATTCCTTGTATTTACCTAAGAAGTAGTTACCTATTTACTTTCTCAAATGATGCTTGTAGTGCTAACATGGCATTTTGGTTTGCTTCACAGCCATAACACTATTTTTAAATGTCTTACATAAAGACTGACCTTGTTGTTTCTTTAAAAGGCCTGTTCCCTTCACTAGTTTTGTGGTCTTGGAAAAGTCCTAAACTCTGCGAGTAAAAGACCGTCCAGTCTCTGCTCTTGCTGGTGATGCAAGTGTTGCTGCTACACAGGAGGCTGATTTGTTTTATCTTCTGATTTGTCACTGCTTCTACTTCTTTGCTGTTTCGTCTTTTTATACTTTTAATAAATTACTGAAAATTATATTTAAAAAGTAAAATAATTTATTAAAAAAAAGAGAGAGAGATTTACCTTTAAACAACTCTAGATGTGCCACAGAGAGGCAGGTTCCAGCCTGGAAATCTGGTGTTTGTGGTGGACCTGTGTGTCTCGGTGCTTCTCTCTGGTGCTTGGCCTGAGTAGGTCCCAGCGCATGTTGTGTCCATCAGTCTTAGTGCAGGGTTAGAGCCCAGTGCTGGGAGCTGAGGGCACAAACAGAGCTGAAGGGCAAAGAAGGGGTGGAATTTTGCTCTCCATGCCCGAGCATCTCTTCTAGTACAAAATACGACATGTAGCTGTGGGTGTGAGACAGATGTGGAGTCTGGAGCTCCTGTTGGCACCCGCTCGCTGCGAGCGCCCCGGGGCGGCATCCGGAGCCGCGGCCTCGCGCGGGAGCGTGCAGCGACACGTCGGGATTTAGCAGTGTCTGAAGCCGCCTCTCAGGGTACAAGATTACGGGAGCAATGGACTTGAAAGCAAAACAAAGCYGAGTGTTGCGAGACACATGTAAGTCCTGCATCAAAACCCGTGCCGTACTGATCGGAGCCTCCTGAAACTCCCTCTTATCTAACCGAACGTATCAGTAGCTCTACTGCTTTTATTACCTTGCTATCAGGGAACGACAGGAAGCAGATTGAGGCCTTGGTAAAGCGCAGGGCAGAGAGGCAAAAGCGAGGCTCGCTACTGAGCAAAGGTTGCGAGAGCTGCACGAGCAGGGCCAGGAGCGCTGCAGGCAGCGGAGCGGCCACGCACTGAGCTCAGGGGCCCCGGGGTCTGGCTGCAGAGCCTGCTCTGTGGAGACTGTTGAGCGGGGGCCTGGGTTGCTGGAAGGTGTCGGAGGCATTCCCCAGCAGAGCTCAAGCTGAAGGCCATAGATCTGTGTGAATGACACCCCCGATCACTCACACATCAGCATCACTAATGAGCACCTTCTGCTGAGCAGCTCCCGCTGGTCCTGCACCCCTGGATTTCATTCGCTTTGTTACCATTAGTGTTTATTACTAGCTAGTTTCACTTGCGGGTCTCTGTTGCAGCCAGCCTCCCTGCTGCCTCCCTCTTTAATTTATTTGTCTGCTTTTAACTCATGAAAGCATTTCCAGTAATCCCTCTTACACAGTACAGTTGCTGAGGCAAAGGACTGTCCAGTCATTTTCCAGAAGAAACTCTCTTTGTTTCTCTTTGGGGGTAAATGCTGTGAAAGGAGCAGTTTTTTCACAGCAAGAGATTCGTCACCCTGTTGGGACCAGCATGCAAGTGCTCAGATGTGTCACTGCAAGGGCCCAGGAAAGCCCTCGGGCTCTTAAGCAGGGCACTGTCCCGCTAGGACAGCACCAGATACAAGCAGGGATCAGCCTGACGCCATCCTGAAATCTTCCTGCCTCTCAGATGATTGCTTAGCGAGAGGCACAGCCTGGTACTGTCCCAGCTCACAAGCAGCAGATGAAGGTCTGCATAATCATGAGAACTGTCCTGAAGAAAAGAAAAAGCAAAATTCAACAGTGATAGTGAGCACAAAGATGTTAACCAGCTTGAGAGATAAGCGGGGCTGTTGTGGCTGACGGCAATGGAACATATCAGAGGTGAAGTGGTCAGGACTGCACCATAAAGGAGGACAGTGCCATGAAGAACTTTGTGTTCATTTCCCAGTGTGGACTAAGGGATTTCTTAGCTTGCACAGAAACACTGGGAAGATGGTTGAGAGCTTTCTCCCCAGCAGAGAATGGTGTGTGGTACTGCAGAGTGAAARGTCTGCTGTCCTGACAGGGAAAGGCTTTGCAGGTAGAATGGTCCACGGATGTAAAGCAGGAAGTGAAACCCTTGGCTAGGGCAAGGGTTGTATATCTGATCTCATGATTTTCCTCTGATTAACACAAGTGAGAGTAAGAGGAGAATCCGTACTGATAGCAGCAAGRTTGAAATTTCCTCTCGGGTTAACAAGGCATTTGATCTCTGCTGTTGCGGTCTCCCTGCAATCCGGTGATCGCCCCAGGCTGAGGCGTCCCCTTCGGGCTCGTATCCTGATGCTGTCTGCGCCTGTTCCCAGTGGATCCCAGCCCTGGAGGCTGCTGTGTCTGTGCATCATGCAGTGCCTGGAGTCCCACGGGGAATTACAAGCCTGTAGTGTTGCTGTGACAGGTACTGGGGTCGTGGTAGGCACCCAGTTTCCAGCAGAGATGGTGCCCGTGTAGTCATTGAAAGAAACAGGACCAGGTGTGGGGTGAAAATTTGGGGTGTTTTGTTCTTAAACAAAGGAAAAAATATATTGTCGATATTTTTCATAGCAGAATTCTGCTTGGGCTTTGTTCAGGTCATCAGTACATAATCACAGTAATCTCTTCTRTGTCCCTGTTCATGTTAACAGAGCTACTTGTGTGCTAACCACTATTTTGATGACCACGAAATTCTAGAGGTCAGAGACTTAGGAGCTACATAGTGTGGGCTAAAGASCTGGCATTTTAGGGTAGGAGCTGAGAGGCTCATTTCCTCTGTGGAGGAGCCRCAGAAAAGAATGTATAAAACACGCTGGCCAGCGGGTTGTATTTTGGCACCTGAACTGTGCAGATGTAACCGAGCAGCTGTGGGGAAGCGATGTTAAAATGGTTAAATACCATCACCGTGGCCTCACTGCTCTGCAGGCATCGTGTAAAGCAGTGCAGGTGTCAAAGTGAGTTAAGCCCAGTGTTAATTAAGGGTGTTCAGCTTTGGATTAGCTGCCATAGTTCCTACCTGAGCCGCGTGTCTGTCTATCTTACTCTTCCTAAAGTATCTAACATTCACACTGAAGTCTCTAGCCTAGGTTTGCACTAGTTAATCTAGTTGAGGGCATGATTTAGAGCAGAAATTCTGCTTTCACTTGAACTGAAACCTGGGCAGCTGAAGTGCTCTTAGTGCCCCTAAGTGCTTCCCACAACTCTTATTTACACCTTCCCCACAAAGGATGGATAAACTCTCCCACAGCTCGTCCGGGACTAAAGAATCCTGGAGAACTTCAGGGCAAGGAACCACAGCCTGCAGTTCTTTAGTGCCATGGGTGTTGGTGAAGAGAGAGTAGCAGCGACAGGATTGTGCTGTGAGAAGTCACATCCTCAGGTCCCTAATCCAGTGACAAAGGTTTGTACCTTTAGGCAGGCCCACTTGAAGGCCAGGTGGCCTGAAAACATGGTGTTAGGTAATCCTCAATTTAAGCATGAGTGCTTGATGTATTACTTGCATTTTCAAATTTTACTGGAGAATTCATTCTTCAGATGTTATAAAAATAGCTAAATCACTTTGTAAAGCCTGAAAGACATTCTTTTGCACCAGCATATAAATTGGAAATGGCTGCTTTGGGGCCAATGTATCTTCAAAATTTTTATTTTGTCTGCAAGAAAGTAGTTGGCCTATGGCATATCTAGGCTACAAACCTTTTCTGTTTTAACAAGATCCATAAAAGTAAACCTGTGAAATCATAGTCCTAACAAATCATAATACTACTTATGCCAGGAAATCTATATGCACTCCTAAATTTACACTAGTAGAAGTATAAATAAATTGTACCCTGGTAGAGAAGTGCCCATTCTTCTACTTGCTTTGTCACTTAGGCCCTCAAATCATCCATAGCAGGGTAGCTTTCCTTGCATGAAGCAGGTCATGATAGTTCTGTGGTAGGAATAGCAAACCCATGGACGTCTCTCAATCCTTTACAAATTGCAGATCCTCTAGAAGTTCTTCAGTTTAGATGATGCTTCTTTTACAGCTAAGATAAGCCTAGTGGCAATCAAATTGCTTTTCTGCAGCTTTTGCAGACCCCTCAGAAGTAGCTGACAGACCCTTGTGCATCTGCTTGAATCATAGACTCTTAAAATCATTATGGTTGAAAAAGAACTTCAAGATCAAGTCCAACCGTAAGGCCTTCAACACCATGCTTGCTAAGGCCTGTCCCTAAGTGCCTCATCTACGCGCTTCTGGAAAACCACTAGTTTCTAGAAAACCACTACTCCACAATTTAAATAAGATTGCAGGCTTTGGGCCTTATTTTCTCTTGCCTTGTAGCTTGTGAGGTCCTGTATAAGTATCAAAGTGAGAGGCAAATGCTGCCAGATGGGAATGGTGGTGTTCAGTCCTGCTCTTGTTCCTTATTAACACAGGTGTCAGCAGGCAGGATCCAGGGTAACTCTGCTGTCTCCCAGTTTGGGTCAAGAGCAGTGCACAGGGCTGGGGAATGATCTCATTTGCAGCACCTCAGTCCGAGTCAGACCCTGCCTTAGCAAAACTACACCAATAAGTACAATGAGAATCAGGCCATTAGACATAGCAGAGTGAYACATGGTCCTCGTGGGGTAAGTGACTCACTGAGCATCACGCTCATGCTTTGTAATACTGTGTGCACCCCTGGTCAGACTCAGCCCTGCTTTCATTTTTAGGCGTTCTATGCCTCATCCGTGCAGCAATAGCCTTTTCTTTCCAGCAGAAGTACACTGAGAAGTGTTGAGTGTTTCAATGCATTTCCCACCCTTTGATCTGCYGTTAAGAGGGTAACAGGATCTCAGGCGCTGTCTCCTTTCATGCCCCATAATTAGCCCCGGTCGGTCCAGGGGCTGGGTGCAG
This sequence comes from Eudromia elegans, assembly GCA_003342815.1. Classification (NCBI taxonomy): domain Eukaryota; kingdom Metazoa; phylum Chordata; class Aves; order Tinamiformes; family Tinamidae; genus Eudromia; species Eudromia elegans. The sequence continues at coordinate 965,266 of PTEX01000179.1, read as the reverse complement.
CACTATCCTTCTCGGTGCTAGGGAGGGAGCCGCGGGGTTAGAGCGATTGTTTGCTGTGTTGGTGACTGCGGGGTTGCCATGGAAAAGCTGGAGGCTTGAGGGGAGTTTGTGTTGTGTTGGGCAGCGAGCCAACCTGCTCTGACTTATTACAACTGTGTGAGCGAGCGAGCCATGCACAGCTCTATCCCTCTGTAGCAATTCCAAGGCAGGGRGAAGGAAAAAATAAAAATAGGACCACTTTAATGAGGAGGAGTGCAGTGCATTTTCCTGTATCTAATTGCAATACGTACAGGAGATGCAAAAAAAAAATTTGCTACTTTTTTTTCCTTTGGCAAAATGTGTCCACTGTTTTCTAAGGACTGAATTCAGCAGTGCAAATAATGAGATCTCAAGTAATCCTCCTGCAAGCCAACAGGGCTATTTAATTGGCTGTATCTTGCACAGAAAGGAGTATTTAGAGTTCTGCAGAGCCCAAGTCCATTAAAGTCTTTGATCTGTTCCAGAAGCAGAAGTGGAAACAGACTATACTGTTTTCATTATCTATCCTGAATGAAGTGCAAAAAGTAAATACATAGTGTAAACAGGGGGAAAATGAATCAAGGCCCTGATCCAGTAAGCTCTATCTGCGTACCTAACTTCCCATACTTTGAGTAGTGCCGTTATTCCCTAGAGAGGGAATTAATCCTGATGCAGGCCTTTTACAGAGTACTTTCCATGGGCAATTGCTTCTTCCAAAGCAGTTTACTGAAGCAGYCAGTCCCGGTCCTCCCACTTTAGAGCTAAAGGCAGAAATGAGGCCTCAGGGCTTGCCATGCTCTCCAGGAGATGGGGACCAGCCTGAAACCCTGGTTATCTGCTGCCTTCTCACCCAGTCCCTGCCCTAGGGGGTAGTTTTACAATCTTTTTTTCACCTTCCCCCCCCTCCCTTTTTTAAAATCAAGATTTCTTACCTGACTGTTCAGTATTGTAACAGATGCATCTAGGAATGCTATTTTAACATGAGCTGCTCAGGGAAAGGTGTTGTAAATGTTCATCATAAATTATCACCTCACTAAGTCTGTTTTCCAAAAGAACAGGGAAAGCAGGGCGACTTTCTTTAGGAGTTGATGGGGGAACACACAGGGAAATCTTGGCAGGCAGTGGCAAACTTCTGCTGCTTGCAGTCCTCCTATGATCTTWCTCGGGGATAGATCCTGAAAAAAAACCTCCTGACAGTATGAGACTCCTTGCATGAGTAACAGCCAACAGCATCACACATTTACTTTCGGAGGTAAAAGCCTGCCTGGGTATATTGCACTCACTTCTGTTAGGCTGACTAGCAGGATTTTGTGGTTCAGCTGGTAAGTCAGAGAAGCTGGAGGCAGATTTTGCTGACCTGGAAGGTGATGGAAACTCCTATTGATTTCCCTGTGATTTAGATCAGGTGGAAAGATTAGATACCACCATAGGATCCAGCTAGGGTTTGTTGGTGAACATTACATTTAACAGGATGTATCTTGGGAGCTGATTTTCCAGGTCTGTGATGTCTGAAGAAGTTTACCTCTGCTGTAACCAGAAGTRGACAAACTGTGTTTAAAATATAATGGGACACATCAATTGCTGTAAATARTTCACGTTCAACAGAGCTATGACAGTTCATATCAGCAGAGGTTTACATAGTTACTGCTTTAAAGCTGATAGTTTGCTCAAAAGCATGCATTTAGCCTGCTCTTTTCTCGATCTGCACTGCTAGTTGTGTTGTGACGTTGCTGGGTCTGTGCAGAAATTCGTGTCCTCCCCACAGAGTTCTCGTAGCTCTGTGTTCAGGGACACTCCAGATTAATGAGATCTGCAGCATCTTTAATCTCTCCTTGCAGCCTGCTGTGCTTGGGATGCAGCACGTGATGAAGTCCAAAAGTGAGGGACACGAGAAATATATTAGTGCAGGAAACTGAAACTGCTCTGTGATTCATCCCTGTAGTGCAAATAACCCTTTCTATAACCTCAGCTTCCTGATTCTCGTGTGGACGACACCAGATTTGCTGCTGGTGCAAGCTCCTGCAGCACTACTGACACCAGCCAAGACTCCAGGAGATAACATGTTCCAAATCTTTTCAGCAGTAAAAGCCAGGGGACAYAGCAGATGTAGATGTATCTAAATGCAGTGAGGTCTTATGAAATGAAGGGATTGTTTTCAAGAGCTGATGAGCATGAAGACCGCACTTCTTACTGACACTTGGACTCAGTTCCYCCACTCTCTTCCAAAGGAAAAGTTTCTACTGAGTGCACGGTGGAAGTATCCACAAAGATGTTTATCTTTGCAGGAGTCATCCTTAAACTGAACCGTGTCCTGCTAACACGTGTGCTTTCATATGCTCCTTGCAAACCTCCCTCTGAGTAATGACTGCTTTGTGTTTCCAAGACCTATAGCGTTTCTCAGCTCTGCCTCCACTGAGCAGTGAAAAGCTGGTGTAAAATGCAGCAGCAGCAGCAGCTTCTGGGGTCCTGTATGCGGTGATGTCAGAGAAACGTGGGAAGTCAGCGTCCGAGCTCCGGCTTTGTTTTCCTCACTCGAGKGAAAAACTGTCTTAGTAGCCGTTGAGCCGGGCCCAGCTAAGGAGATGTCCAGCAGCCCGGCCCGCTCTGCCGGCCTGCGCCGTTTCCAGCCCCCAGGTATGGGATCAATGGTGCGTCTGTTTTCTGCAAGCAGCAGGGAATGAAAGCGGGCAGAACCGGGGTGAGGTGGGCAGAGAGGGGAAGGAAAGCTCGCCCCTTCCTCTGACCSCTGAGGGTTCCCTCTGTTTGCTTTGGGCTTGCCTGTGCTTCAGGGTAGCGGGCAGACAGGAAGCTGGTCAAAGCGGTAAACTCACTTCAAGCCTGTGTCCTCGCTCCGATGCCTTTTTTATTAGGTGGCAGCGGATAAAGCTTCCCCTGTGCACACTGAAGTCCTCTCAGTGTATTTTACTGAAGTCTTCTCACTGGAGTCTTACCTTTTACCAGGTAAAAGCACTTGAGACTAGCAAACCAATAAGGAGAGGTCGCGGTTAGGCAGAGACTTGTTGCAGAGCCTGTAGTTGGTACCCAGGTGCTTGTATCGTGGCACAGGGTGCGGAGATGAGGGATGAGGAGATAACCGTATCCCCAGCCTCTTCCCCTAGAGCCTGCCACGACGGACGGCTGGAAGTGCTGCCTGTTTCCCAGCTATCTCCACACTGCTGCCCCACTAGGGTGAGCGTATTTGGTACTACAAGAGGAAGACCCACGTGTAAACCAAAGCTCTGTAGGTTCTGCCACATTCTTTAGTTGAGGTATTGCAAAAACACCTGTTGAATTCAGTGGGTGCTATGTCAGACTCATGTTTCTTCACACAATATTAAAGCAGGCCCCCGATCCAAACAGCACAAAGCACAGTGTTAATTTATCCACAATATGTTTTAAGCTGTGCTGAAAGTTAAGCACATTTGGGGTGACCCATAAGCCCCGCGTGCTCCCTCCAGGTGAGTGACCTGTTGTTAAAGCCTGGTGCAGGAGGTGTCTGAGGGCCTGGGCGCGGGATGCTGAGCACGGGCGCTGCACCTACACATACTGCACGGGGCAGCTGCCCACGGCCTCTGCAGAGGATCAGACCACTGCAGCTGCTTGAGCCTCCCTGGCAAAAACGGCCCTAAAAGGACCAATAGACTGAGTGGGAGCAGCATGAAAAATAACTGCATTACGCTGCTTCGCTCATAACCTGTCCCTTGTTCACAAGCCCGTCCGTGACTCAAGTGCCCTGCTGTAGCTTGAGCATGTGACAGCTAATAAATCCATTTATTGCGAGGGCTGCTTGTTTCGGCTTCGGAACTGAAAGTTCATCTGCAGGTGCAGCGGGGCTGTGTATAGAAGCCGAATGCAGATTTACAGCTGTTGTGGCTTACTCCAGCCTCTGCTACAACAAATCATTTTGTTAGGAGAGAGGCGCCGCTGTTGGCCGACCAAGACGTGGTCAGGAATTTGAAATGCTGCTTTGTTAGTTTAAAAGAAAGCAGTGCCTGAGATGTTAGTTAGGGTGGGCGTTTTTAAAGATTTCGCGAAATCTGACATAAATCAAACGCTGATGGAAACTGAACAGAATGTACCTTCCCTTGCACTGTCATTTGCTGTCTTCCCCCTCTCAGTTGTGAGGGTGAAGAGCGGAGTTTTAACGTGTTCGGCTCCCAAGGCCAGCTCTTACTTCCTCCTGCGATCCTGCTTGATTTTCTGCGTATGAGTCAGTGTTCTGCAAGAGCTGGGTGCAGGCTGAGCCCTTCCTCCGAGCTGCGCTCTGCGAGACGGCAGCGCACGCTGCCGCGGAGGCGACGCGGGCCGGCACGACGGAAGACGTCCTCACGGCGAGGCGCCGCCAAGGCCGCGCTCGGCCCTGCGCGAGTCGCGTTGCTCCGCAGCAAGGTCACRCGGGCCTAAAATAATCACCGATGTTTATCTTTCCAGAGGATATTAAGCACCCCCGAACACCAAGGCAAGAAAATCTATTAATMAAAAAAAAAGGATTAAAAATAGAGTTTGTGCCTCAGCTGTCTGTAGCAGAAGAGCKTGGAGAGTGTTAYGGTTTGTGATACAGCATGTGAAGGKCTGAGCTACAGCAGCAGTGGGGAAGAGCGTTTCCTTTTTTCCCTGATGTTACAGGGAACATTTCCCTCTCTGTTTACCTAGGCGTGCTTTCGTTACGCTCTCTGTTTACCCAGTCTGTGTTTCTCGTTGGTAACGTAACGTGCACCTTGGCTTTGGGCAGGAACAACGGGGAAGCCTGGGGCTGCTCTTCCTTTGCTCCGCTTGTCGGAGGAAGAAGCCAAAGCAGCTCCGATAGGGCAGCCCTGGGGTGGCCCGTGGCCCTGCCCCCTGCTCTCCTCTGACTTCTTGGGTCTTGCCGGGCATCTGCATCCTGTGGGTCCTTCCACCTTCACAACCTTCCTTTCTCAAGCCCCGGGGCGAAGCCGGCTTCAAACTCTTGAGGCTGGTGAGGAAAACACCCGCTGGAGCAAACACCTCCTCCCCTGCTGAAGTGCAGGTGCCCGTCAGGGCTCGTACTGAGAGGCTGTTCAGTGAGCTGGAGAAGTCCCCAGTGACAGAACTTCTCTTGGGCTGCWGCATCCCAGCATCAGGGCGTCTTCTTTCGAGAGCGATTCCACCTTGGTTTCATTCTTGGTTCRTTCTTCTCATTGCATTTACGTAACTCATTTTCAGAAGGGCTCAGCTCTCATTTTCGTTTGCATACACAAGACATAGGCAGGTGTAGGTAGCTAAAGGAGGCTGGAAAGTGGGCCCTAAATTCATCGCCTCTCTGATTGTTTTTCACACCCTTTAAACGTTCGCAGGCTGTTGCCATGCAGGTTCTCTTCCCCCAGTTATTTCTTGCCAGACTATCTGAACGGTTCTCCTGTTTTCCCCATAAATCATTTCTCGTCCCCTGGGCAGAATTGTCTCTTGGGCCATGAGGAAGCTGAGATAAGTTAGAGGGAAGGTYGCTTTTGGCCACTTTCCCACACTCTTTTTGCCTTGCCAGGGCACAAACAGMCCCAGCCCTCTCACTCATCCTTACCCCCAGCTTAACTTCGCCTCAAGGGCTGCCAGAAGTCCACAGGGCGGCAGCTGCACGTGCTGAGCCTCGGCAAACTCGCTGCATGGCGATGAGAGGCAGTCTGACGAGGATCCCCTCCCAGGAGCCGCGTGGGCCTGCGCTGTCCTTCCCTCCTGCAGCTGCTCCTGCTGCTCCTCCGGGCAGCGGCGCCTGCGACGMCGGTCATCGGTGCACGGGATTAACGAACCTGAGCAGCACTAACGCCCTCCGGCCAGCGACGCCGTGTCCTGGGCCTCCTTTCCCAAGAGGGGTTATTTTCGCCATGCAACTAGTTGCCATTGGGTGCCTGAATAAAATTYCAGTTTCTTACACTTTTCCTGACTGCAGTTTTTTTCTGCTTGCAATATTTTTCTGTGTTCTCATCTCATGCGGTTTCCTCCRCTCTCTATTAGCACTTGGCAATTTAATTCCTGAGCTGTTTATTCCTTCTTTCAGATCACTAATAGGTACTAAATAAAATCCAGCTTAACACACTGGTTCCTGGATTGCCTTGCGGGGCAGAACTCATTACATTTACGTGATCATTAGCTTTTGGTTATGAACCTTCAGCCAGTTTTCAAACCACATCATAGTGACTCTAGTCTGTCATGTTGGATTGTTTCTCCTTTAAGATTTTATTCATTGATAATAGTGTATTTTTGACAAAAATGAAGCATTTGTCTTATATGTATACTACCTGTTTTTTGAGTTTCCTTTTTCTSTAGGTATTTAGCAAGTCGGTATGTCTTGACATGAGTTTATTATTTATTGTGAAAACTGGCTACATATAAAAGATTATAATTACTGGGGTGACTTGAGGATTAAAAAGAGCACTGTGCCTGCTTTCCTTTGGTCTTTTGCTTCCTCCCTGCTTCCACTTCACTTTTAAAGAAAAATTCAGCAATTTATTAAGTCCATGACCCAGTTTCTCCAGTGCCTTATGGTGCTACTGAGAAAAGCGGTTGGAACTGGAGTCAGCTCCAGCACTAAAGGATGGATTCAGGACAAGAGATGCTTCTCAAAGCCTGGTTTAGAGCTCTCCTTGAACATTATCTAAGTTCTCCCTATCTAGACAACAGGACTTCTTTTTGATCATCCTGGTGACATGGATTACAGTTTTGGCCCTGTAGTTACATCAGAGCTGACTGTTAGGCCTGTTCCTAGACCTGAAGGAGACTGAAGTACTGAGGAAGCCAGGGCTATAGTCTCATCGTCTCAAGTGAAATGTGTCCTCTAAGGTCCACATACATATTTAAGAACTTTCTTCCTTGTGAGTATCGACCGCCTTTGACTGAGCCTGGTGCCATCATGCTGGACAGGAGTCACTTTGGGGAAGAGCACATGTTCCCTGTTCTCCCCAGATGTGACACAGGTTACTCATTTTTACAGAGAACTTGTACAAACATGAACAAAATGTCCAGGGCAGCAAGGAGGAGAGGCTGTGGTCAAAAATACCTTTGTCTTTGCATTAGGAAAGAAATATAGGGAGTGACTATGGGATTTGAATGATGATGTGGGGAACTGTGATCTTTCCTTGTTCCTTAATGAGGCAGGTGCCAATCACATCATACAATCTCACAGGTTTGACTTCAGTGAGGACATCTTACTGCACATGAAGCAATTGAGTCCTCCAGTGCCCTCCACTGAAGGACATCTCAGCACCTTGGACATCTCAGCACCTTGTGCAGAACCTTGGATACCGCTATGGTCCCTGAAAAAAAATAAGCCCATCTTTGGTAGGATTAGATCTACGAACATCCAAAATAGTTCTGATAAATTGTGCCATAGAAATGCTTACTATAAGTAAAGTTTATTTACATAGGTAAATACATGCCTAGGGTGAATAGCTCYTTCCTAGAGCTCTGTAAATTGCTGAAATATGTCCTGCTCCTCAGTGTTTGACAGAGGCGGAGAAAAACAAATAACAGCATTGAAGATAGCATAGAAGTAAATGAGATGTAAAAGCTATTGGGGTATTACTGTAGAATAGGTTGAACAGGCTGTGATACAACCCTTGGGCTTTACTCTGCCTACTGGCAGCAAGTCTGTGCATAGGGTTTGGACCCAACCAGTATATGTCTTCCCAGGCCCATGAGGTGTCACCTTCACCTGAGGCTTGTCTGGTGGTTCATCGTGGCACCAGGCGTGGCCAGGCAAGCTCTCTRACAGTTCAAGAGACAGGAGGTGGCCATCGGGCACGGTGTGCCCAGAGCCACTAACCATTGCAGGAGGGACCCGTGGRCACCACCTTCATGGAGACATGACCAGGAGCCCACGGTCCTGGGCTCCTGAGCTGCTCTCTCTGCTGGCCACATGCAGTGGAGGCCCCCATGGGTGGGGGGGAATTCATTGGCCTGAATATTTTAGGCAATGCCCTAGATTCCAGTGGTTCAGGCGCCAAGCCATGCCTTATAAGCCATTCCCACAGCTGGAGTGGTAAAAGGAGCTGGATGGGTATGAAACTTGCTGGCCTGTGGCTGTTTATGAGCTGAGACTTGAGGTAGTAAGTACCCARTTCAGGTACTTATATCTGCCTGTTTTACACCCCTCTGTCACYCGCCTTCCCTAAATTTCTGCACAGAGGAGCAGCCACCCTAAAACAATACCAAGACATCCCACTGCTCTTCTTCAGAGCTAGTGTGCGTTCAGGAAGGCAGCCTTGCCTCCGCCTTCTCCAGCCACATGGCACATCTTCAACTCAGGAATTACCACGAGGGTCTTGGACTTGGGCCTTGAATGCCCTGGTGTCCCCGTGACAGCTGTAGGAAAAAGGCCATCAAGGCCTCGCTAAGGAGATCTCYAGGACAGCTCTTGCTGTAGATGACTGAAGTGGTTAGTGGTGCTGGTTGATTAGAAAGAGATTAATGACAAGGTGCTTTTTCTGCAAAGAGAGTTTGTTTAGATCCTTTGGAACATCTCAATGTTTTTCTGTTCCTTGCCAGGATTTTAATGTTAGGAGAAAAGTATCATAATTGCAGTGTTGCCAGCTCTATATGATTTTATCATGAGTGCTTACTATTTTGCTTAGAGTCCTGGCCTCTTGAAACAACTGTTTATGTGAGAATCTCRCTGCTGATTAAAAACAAAAAATAAWTTTTCTAGTGCTTTTGGTGTCAAAATGTTTGAAACATGACCCTGATTATATCCTAAGAAATCCAAAGCCATATTTGGAATTGATTGCCCTTTTATGTGCATGATTTTAAGCCAATTGTTTGTTTGTTTTTTTTTCTTTTTGGAGAAGGGACATCTGACTCATGATTTTTGAATACTCGGGGAGTGGTGTTACTACATTGGGAATACCGTGGATGCTTAGGCCAAATCCATGGAGTGATTTCTGACATAAAGGTCTTTAAAGAATTAACGCAAGAAAAGAAGTTTAAAAACTGTAAAAAGTTCCTGCGTTAAAGGAGGAAGATCCTACTTTAAAATGTAGTAAATGCCCTTTCTTGTTCTGTCTGAGAAGAAAAAGCATCAAGCAGGTACCAGTCCCTCTGTATGAGTTGTGATGCTCTTTGTTACATATGGAGAATACTTGAGTTGACTGTGACTTGAACTTGGCTGAAAGATTGAATCCTGTGGCTGCTGGGTCCCTTTGGGGATGGTGCTGAGCTCCCTGATCTTTCACACTTCCCCAGAAACCGCATCTGCACCTTTCTGAGTTAGGTCAGTTCTTAACGACTGTGTAAGCACAACTATTAGGTCGCATAATTCATTACCAGTTAGACTGCAGAGCTGCCTGGGGAAACAGCCCTAGTGTAAATCGCTACTGTGGGATGCAGTGATTCTCATTTACGTGCCTTAGTTCCAGCTGAGGCTGTGAGGTGGATGCTTCCCTTGGAYTCCGACCTCTCAAAGTCTGCAGAGAGCCCAAGAGGGACCGTTAGACAAAGAGGTCATGTGTGACATGGATGGGGCTGGTCACGTTCTCGTGTGTCAGGTGGCAGAAAGCAACGGTGGCCTTTGAGGGCAACCATAACTGTTCTTTGTAAAGCATCATTTTTCAGTTTATGGGTTTAAACCGAGGCAGATGATAACAGGAATAATAAACTAGCTCCCTCAGAGAACCCTGTAGACCCACGCAGTGCCAGCACCTGATAAATGATGCCATTCGCTGCAATGCCAGTGTTTTTGCAGAACACGTGGTAGATCTGGCATTTCTGCCATGCGTGCAAGCAAAGTCTTCTGCCTTGTATTCACTGGGAATATATCCCCACTTGAGCAGCCTCCCTTCTCAGTTACCCATAAGACAGGGACAAGGAGCATTTCCCTTGCTGAGAGCTCTACAGGCCTTTTAGATTTATTTGGTGAGMCACACATTTATAAAAATATGTCTTGGGTGCTTGCCAGTAATAACGTGAAAAATCACACGTGGCCTATAGCTCTTCCAAAGGCCTAATATTCTTTCCTCCAGTGTAATCAAAAGATACTGGTTTAATCCAGGATCCAAACTGTGTCTCTGATTACTAAATTTGATGGATTTATCTAGATGGCCCCAAAATAAAATGAGATTGGCAGCACTGGTGCCTGGTGTAAAATTTGTTAAGATTCTGGAAACAGCTGTGTCTGGGGGGAGTTTGAACTATGTATTTTCCCCTTTCATCCCTTTTTTGTCTTTATTTCACTTTAYCTTTGGGTAAAAATTGGCAAAAGAAAAAAATAAGCAGAAAGGCAAGACTGTTTAATCCAGAATCACGTTTGGGATCCTTAAATTTTGCTGTGTTGCTAACGGATGAGTTTCTGGTTGCTTAGCACAGGGCAGAAGCAGCTTTGCTCTAACTGGGTGCCTGGAGACACATGGTGACAGAGGAGAGCATGGGTGGCACAAGCCACCTTCTCCTGCTCTGGGTGCAGGAGGTGCAAGGAAGGAGCTCTCCACCAATGTGCACAACTCRGGTCAAGAGGCTGGGTGGGGTTCTCCCATTGGAGAACCCAACTGTGGGGGGAACTTGGGTGTTGTGGTGACATGCAGCTCTGGATGTAGGTGGGAAGCATCTGCTTGAACCACACTTTAGTTTTTTGTGAGTTGTGAACAAGTGGGGCCTGTTTGTGTCATGTGGGCTTGTTGATGTCTACAAAGGAACTGGTCATTTTGCACCTTTGCCTCAGGAGGAATAAGCTTCTGCCTCCTCTGTGTGGGGGCCTATTGTCATTAGCCACATCGCTGCCTCAGATATTTTCAATTGGGTTGAAATTTGGCCAACAAATGCAAGAATTAGGAGTTAGGGCAAGGGTGTGCATGTATACATATGCATAGGGTATGGTTGTATGTGCTTCTTTTTTCCAGAAAAGCAGACCAATAAAGTTTTCCTGATACAAGAGGAGTACAGGGCACACTAAGATCAGAAGAGCTTTGTGGTGCTTTGTGGTGGACTTTCAGGTGCCAGGGTGCACAGGTGCCTGATCCTGCCCCCCAGAGCACTGGGGGTGACCTGAGTCCTACTCACAGGAGGGAAATTTCCATCTGGATACCTTGGGCCCCTCTTGGTGCCCAAATCCCATGTGATGTGAACCTACTCTTTGGCCACCGTGCTCTGTCTCGGAGACTCTCCTTTTCCTTGAATGTGTAAGCACCTGAGAAAATGTAACCTGTATATCACATATTGTGTCAAACAACTCTTCCTAGTCAAATCTGCATTTTCTGGAGTACCTCCCGTCACATAAACATCCCTTTGGATGGTCTGTTGACTGCCTCCAGCTTTTCTCTCTGTATTGTGAGGAGAATCTCAGAGAATACCTACCCCCTCCTCCTTTTTTTTCTGACTACTTTAAATTACAGTTTTCCTTAACATTTTCTGTAGTGGGCTCTACAGCATATGCTTTGCCATAGTGTCATCTTTGAAACAAACCTATTGCCATTCTGTCCTTGGAAACTGCTAGTATCTTTCTCATTTGTTGATAACCTGAAGCCATATTTTTACTTGATATGCCTTGAGTCYTTTGTTAGCAAGAGCACCGTTTCCACATTTGTTACCGATGGCCAGTATTGCTAARTTGAGCACTGTGTCCTTTCCATAGCCAAGAAGGAAACTGGACCTGTACTTAGGACTGTGGTTTGCCATTTTGCAGGCAGGAATGCAATCAATAGGYGGGAGCCTTTGCTGAATGTGGGCCAAAATTCAGGAGGACCAGCCATTGCTAAGGACTTAGCGCASCAAAAGTTACAGTCTTCAGTTTGCAAATGGGTGGCAGCATTCATGAACAGCCCACRTTACTTGTCTTTACTGATTTCTGTCTTGGGAACACTCAGAAAACCCTCAGTGGGAATCCTGCAGCAAGCAGGTAGGGAGAGTAGATTTCCATCCCATCCAAAGCAAAACATCCCTATCCAATCCATGCCCCTAAAACCACTCCTAGTTAGCAGGGCTTTCAAGCATATGTTTAAGGGAGTTTTTAAGACTTTGCAGCACAGAAATGTTCTTTGCTGAATCAGAGCCTGGATCCTTTAAGAGTGCTGCCTTTCTGTGTGAGAGTCAGATTCAAAAATGTAAATGAGAAAAGTCTTTCTGTTGCTGCTTTTTTTGGAGAGATTCTCTTCCTACTCTGACATTTTTGGTAGCTAACTGACAATTAGCAGCTGAGGTGTTTATTGTTTATTATTCCCTGCTTTTTCTTTCTGTTGAAAGAATGATTCAAAGTTGAATCTTAAGGATCATACCTTCTTGTTTACCAATGCTGATCGGTTTCTGCCCGGAATGGAAATGATTAAATCATATAAGAAAGGATCATGCTTGCTGCTTATTCTCTGGCATCATATATGGAAAAATATTGCAGTTAGTTGAATTGTCAAGTTGAAATTAGCCTTTAAAGGAAAACAAAACAGAAGGGAATTGTGCAAGTGGGTTCATTATCAGAACAAGAAGTGAGTGGTGAAGAGGGAGAGAAGATGACTGAGTTCATGTTCCTGCAGATAAATTTATCAGTCTTTATGGATGCATGAAAAGAAAATTATGGCTACCTATAAAGGTCTAATTAGGGCATCTAGTGTAAATTCTCTGCAGCTAATCTGGTACAGTTCATAAAAAGCTAACAATAAAAACATAATTATGTGTTGCATTAAATGGGCAATCTTCAGCAAATGGGACTAAATTAAAAAAAGGTCTATTGGAAAACTAGATTCTTTATAGGCCTTAAGTTGAGGATAACTCATTAAATACACAGCATGTTTTTCTGTTTATCCCAGCAGTGACTAATGTATACTAGATGTGCATTCCTGGTAATGTTTCTGTCTTTGGGATAGTCAAAATTTCTCGTAAAACCAGTGCTAGTCATACCACGAGCACCTGGAGAATAGTCTCATTTTTAATTCTTCTCTACAAGTCAAAACTTCATCCTGCAACTCGTGTCCTGCTGGGGAGCATTTCTTGGTTCTAGCAATCCAAATAATTAGGACGATTTCTATGACCAAAGTTTCATACATAAACTGAGACAGGAGACATTTGAGTAGTTGGCAATGGTGTAAGTTTAAAATCTTGTGTGAAACCTCAGTTCTAGCTGAAAGGAGCAATTCATCACCGGTCATTTGAGAGTGCAGAAAGTACACTTTAAAATGTCATCTCTCAGTAGTCTCCAAAGGTAAAGGCAGCATGAACATCAGGAAAATGCATTTATTCAAAGTGCTGTCAAAAAGCTAATTTTTCTCACTCATTCTTTTGACCACACCATCATCTTTTCAGTCTCCATGATCGACTGCCCCTTCTCACACCACACGTAAGCTGCTGTCATTACTTCAAGGTGTCTCAGGTCAGTGCCCATCTGCCCTCATGCTGCTGCCCTCAGTGCTCCATGACGGCAACTGCCTTTGCCCACTAGCTGAGTTTTCAGGAAAGTCTCTGTGTAGTTTTTGCAAAGTTTAAAAATGGTCCAAACGATGACTCAATTTTCTCCCTTTACCTTCAAGCCTCCTGTAAAACTCTCCCAGGCGGGTGCTGACACCCCTGGGGCAGCCAAKACCACGTGAGACTCTGGTCTCCTCCTCGTCCTACCTCAGCTGCCCTTCGCAGCCTGTCTGCCCTCATCATCCCCAGGAGAGGTAGCRAGGGAGGGACAGTTTCTGAGAGGCTGCTGCTTCGTGAGCAGCTTGCTTATCTGATGGCATAATCTAAATAAAAAGTGGTAAATAATCCATAAAGCGGCAGGAGTTTATGAGGGTGGGAACGCTCTCAGGTGCGCAAGAGCTGCAGGTCCTGGGGCCTCTCTGCAGCTRTGAGCAGCTAGTTGGGCTTCCTGGSGAAGCCGGWGTGCCACCACGGGGAGAAAGCAGCTCCATTCCCGCCYCTCCAAGCGCTACCAGGACAAACATGAAAATCTGCAGGGGCCAAGCGTGCYGTYTAGGTGGTGCTTCCCCCCGGGCCTGTCACTACGTGCAAAAACACAGCGATCAGCCAGCRACACGGGGTGAAAACAGAGCGAGTAGGTGCTTTCAAAAAGAAGGTAGCAGCGTTTTGTGCCTGCATTAACTAGCTCTGATCCTTTTCTCCGTAAGAGAAACAGRCTTAGCAGCTCTGTTTACATCCCTGTCCCAGTAGGCCGTTTTAGCGGAGGTCCCTGCCTTCCTGCTGTGACTGCCAACTTAAAGAATTTTTGCAGACGATTGGTCTAATTGGTTGTAAAATAAACTATTTCAAAGGCCTGGCACTTCTTACATGTGGCACTTCTGTGTCTAATGTGTTCTCGATGTATTTGCTGGTGGAGAAAAACGTTGCTGAACGTGTGTGCGCTGGAAAGCTGTAAACTGTTTTTCCTTTCTTTTGTTTCTGTTTATCTTGGTTTGCAAATATTAAGCAGCCATAACTCTCAATATGGATAAATGTGCTGCAAATGCCACTCAGCTGAGGAGATCATAGCTGCTCTTCAATTATTAAAAGCATATGCAAGGGAACAAACTGCACAGCGAGTTTCAGAAGGAAGGTTTGCAGCAGATGCGCGAGCCCTTGTGAGCAGAGCTTTAGGTAACAGAAATAATGATATTTTTTAATACATACAGCAAAATCCCCAGAGATGAGGAGGGCTCCAAGTTGGCATGATCATCAAAATAATACCCTGTATTTCTGAGAGACTGTCTCTTAAATGCCATGGAGACCAGTTCTTCCAGATACTGTGTGACAAAAGTGGAGTTTCTCGCATGTTTGAATTGGCCTGAAGAGAGATTCTGTCCATACAGGCTGTCAATGAGCATAAGCTCTAGATATTTTGATTTAGAGAGGTTTTTCTCACCCTATATAATGCTCTTCTTTAAAACCTAGCAGAAATGCAAGTAATTCTGTGAATCTGGCAGTTCTGCCAATACTAAGCTCTGGAAGAGGGGCAGAGATAAGGGAGAAGGAGGGAAGAGCAGCTGCATTACCACCCTCAACCTCCGTGATTTCTTTTCAGCTGTCTCCTTGTGAGAAAAGGGATGAACCTTGAGAATTAACATCTACCTCAAAAACGGTGCTCCCAGGAGCCCGTACCGGCATGCTGGAGGCTTTAACTTCAAATTTTAGCCATCAGTTGGGCTGTTCAGAGCAGCTTCAGAGAAGGAGTCATACAGCTGGTTCCCTCAGCTCCCTGCAAAAATCCTGGCCTGAAACCCAGGAGATGCTCGTGGCTTCTGCGGGAGAATTGGACTTCAGGCATCACTTGCCCTTTGCACCACACGTCCCGAACAGCATTTGTCCTTTCAGCAGAAAGCCTTCAGTGGAAACAGGGAGCAGCCTGTCCTCCCACTGCAGGGCATGCTCTGACCACATACTGGGGTCGGAAACCTACCCATCCGTGCATCCATGGGCACATCAATAGGTGTTGGGTGGCTCTAGGGGAGGACTGGGTGGTTTTGTTGTTTGTGGGAACAAAGATGTGCAAGTGATCTCCTTCAGCTCTGAGTCACAGAGGACATATTTAGGTTGGCTCCATGGCACAGCCCTATCTGCAGATTTCCTTACTTTTGTCAGCCTGTGTCACTACCTTCATGTTTAAATGCACGGGAGAGACTGTTCATGTCTACAAGAGCCATTCGTAAGCCTTTTCTCCCTCTTGTCTTACCAAGTATTTAGAAAAATAATGCAGTTTAAGTAAGGCCTAACATCCTCTGGCACTATCCAATGGATAAAGTAAATAATTTCATACCTTATTAATCAGGGGACTCTCAGATCCTTGGCAGCTGACTCGGCAGTGACATTCCCTTCTTGTACCTCCTGCAAGAGGCAAATTCCTACACACATGTGATATTCAGGAAAGACTTCCAGGGTATGTTCAGAGGCTTTCTGTAGAGACACAAGTGTTTCCTTTAGCCAAAGGGACCATGTGCTGCTCTTACACAGTGGAGCAGGAAGGTTCATGGGGCTCTGCAGAGATGCCCTTGCAGGAGAGAGCTCCCTCTTTTGAGACCGGGCCTCTGCTTATTGGGAACTGGGCACGTCGCTTCTAGGTAGACCTGGGCTGGACTCACCTTCTGCCTGTACTCCAGCCTTTCCAGAAGGGCACCCAAACCCTCCCTCATTCGTGGGGCTACAGCAGGCTTAGGGGAGCAACAAAACCATCGTCCCAAGGTCTAGAGAAAAGATTTTCTTCATGCATTTTTCTAGAAACATTTTCAGACCCAGCCAGACTGCTTAGGCCCAAGAGGTTATATGGACATAATTTCAATTACGCAAGTCCTTATTCCTTTCAGCAAGTATAAACTTTTCAGCTCTTTATCTGTTTTCGGATGCCACTTATACCAGGAGTCTTTGGGGTCTTGGACATGAGTTTTGACATGAAATTAACCAGAATCAATAACAAGTTAGTAATAAAAGGGTCATCTTCAGACGAGTGCAAGATGCACTTAGTCATGATTCAAACGACCTGCTAGCCAGGGCTGGCGTAGTCCAGCACCTTGTGTAGCCAGCGAAGAGAAATAGTAGGAAAGCGCACCAGTTGTGCTTGGTGGCTTATTTAAATATCCCAGAGACTTCTGGGCATATTCCAGACAGCCTTAAGTTTGCTCCACTTATGTTCTGGACTGTCTAAACACCACCTGACCAAGTCTGCAGGGTTTCTTAGTTCACGTACAATGCCAAAATGTCCTATATGAACATATCATATATTAATTGTCAGGAGCTCTGCAGACAGTGAAGAAGGTGAGAAATGCGAGTTCCTGTCTTGACCTTAGATGCCCATGTGTGCTATATTAGACACTTAGAGTAGATGTTGTGCCCAAAATATTTACCAAAAATAAGTAGCCTTTGTAATGAGAACATCATGTACAAATACCAGAAGCTGCTTGCCTTTCCCAGAGGAACCGCTGGATGCTGTTGACTATGCTAGTCCACTTCCAGAACTGAACAAGAATTGGGCTGTGCAGTTGCCCTCTGGCACTGCTGTGCCCGAAGTCAGGTGGCCTTCGCGTGGTGCCGAGTCACGGCCAGCTCTGTATGGGATGCTCCTGTGCTCTCGCTTACCACACTTTGCCAGAGGCCCTCTGTCACAGACCGGAGTTATTCCAGCAAGCCGGATTTTATTGTCTTATTTGCAGATTGTGTGGACTATTATTCACAGGGAAAATATTTATCTTGTTTTTCCCAATCTCATTTTCTTCACCTGCCAAATTGCCTCACCCTTTCCAACTCCTTCTAATGCCCACGAAGATCCCATTGTATCATTTTGGTCCATTCCGTCAGCTGAAGAATGTATTGGATTGGGCTGGTCTGGCTTTATTGCCAACTATGACAGCTTATTTAAATGTCTGCTAGTATCCTTGGGACACTATAATGCTCTAATCTTGACCCAAATGGCATCAGACTTCTGGCATGGTTCCACCATAGTCAATGTCATTATCAGCAAAAAGATTTACTCCATAATGAGCAGCTTCATCTCGTTTCTGCACTGAGTTGATATGTTCGTGATAGCCAGTTCTAACAATACTCATTCGTTTGGTCAACTGACAGCCCCTGAAAGAAAATGATAACATAAAAATGTCAAGCCTGTTTTAAAATCTTTGACCCCACCATGGTGGTAGCAGAAAAAAATGTGAGCTTTTTTTCAATGTGTATTGCAGCTTCAGAGAACTGAGAGTGAACAAATGTGAGGTTATTTTATTATTTTCTTTTTTAAATCTCCTGCTTTATATTGTTTTAGTCAGTCCTGTGATCTTATGATCCGTTTCTTGCACTTAAAACCCTGGAGTTTTACAGTAATATATTTAATTAACTTTATAGCTTATTTTAAAACATCAGTTTTATAAACTATGAGTCTTAGGCCAGCTGCCAGATATTAGGAATATATGGTTATTTCGTGATAAAAACTTGCTGTCATTGAAGATTTATAGTTGCTACAAGATACGAACTGATAGGAGTTTGAATCCAGCCCATGCAATAGCAGGATTTATGGGCAGTTTCCTCCTTTTAATCAGTGATTAGAGGAGGAATGTGATGCATTTGAACCGGTCGGTGCGAACCACGTTTGTGGGAGCTCCTCATTTGAAGTGACTGGGATGAGTTATCACCTTCATCTAATGACTTCAGCCGGTTCCCCTGGGAGTTGAATGAGGCTCTGTTGTCTAATCTTTCCAAAATGTCTGCCCCAGTGTAGCTTGGAGCGCGACCGGTCCTAACGCTCAGGGATGCTGAGCCCCCTTGATACCCTTGACTTTGACATGAGTTGCTCAGCATCTCTGAGGAGTCATGCCATGCAGACGTGAAATAAATGAGTGAAACCCCAAACTAGCTCATGCGTTGGTTACCTAAGTGCATGAAGGAAACTGGTTCCGACCTCTCATGTTCCAGGTTTAGCTGCCGTTCTCGGAGCAGCTGGCGGGCTGGGAAGTGATGGGGCCTGAGCCGAGAAGTGCTGAAGATGCAGGAGAGGTTCTGAGGGTAGAGTCCACTCTCCAAGCCCTTGTCTTGGGACAGAGGCCTGAGGGAGAGAGTGAATGGCATAAATGAAGCAAGCGCTGTGATGAGTGGGAGTGAAGCTTTGGCTTGGTTGTGCGAGACACACTGGATGAATACATTGAAATCACGAGGAGCTGAGGTATCCATCGACCGAAAAGGGGAGACGTTCTGGCCCGGCAGCCTAGGCAGGACACCAGCTGTGGCTTTAGCAGAGCACGGCAGCCAGGACCGAGTGTGGAGGGGAAGGCATCTCCGGAGGGATGCGCGTGACGGGCAGGAGCTGATGACATCTGTGCTCAGTGACTCCCAGCTTTGCTCCATACTCCTGAGTAGAGTTTGATGGGGCTTTTGGCCTCTTTAGGGACTTGCAAGGGAACATTCTGGAAGCCGGCCTGTCCATTTGCTTCCCTCAGCGTCTCCCCAGCCCTTACGTGTGCCCCCTACCTCTGTCTTGTGCTGCCGTCTTTGTGAGAGAGGAGTCCTCCTGCCCTGCTCCCAGCCGGACAAATCCAGTGTCTGGACGCTCTGCTTGTCCAAGGCCAGCAGGAAGCCACAAGTGGAAGGAAAGAAGGATTTTGATGGCAGGGAAAAGAGCAAGGGGCATTAAGGGAGAGAAAATAGGCATTTGAAAGGCAGGAGAGGACCTGGAAGACACAACCACACAAAGAGAATATTTTGTCTTCAGCGGCGTTTACCACAGTACTCATTAGCTCCAAAGTATAACAGAGAGGAAATCTCTGAGCAGTGTTATAAACACATCTCCCAGGCCTGCTTATACACAGGCACACACATAAACGGCTCAGGTTTCATTCCTGTGGATTATTATTATATCGCCGCAACCTTGAACTGTATTTATAGTCATGTAAGCTGCCGAGCTGCAGACTCGCTGCTTTTCTCTCCTGGTTACAGGGATCACGGCCTGGAGGGGGGATCGCAGGTCTGCGTTTTCATAGCTCGGACAAGGAATCCCTTGTTATTTTTTAATATGAGTGATCTTTCTCAGTCACTGACATTCAGACTGGCCTTTTGATTCAGGAGCTCCTCACCACTTTTCAGCATGGCTGAGATTACTGCTGTAAACCTCTCAGGAATGGCCTGGCTTTTCTCACTTGCCCTGTACACATGCATGAGAAGTAATGCACACCCCAGCGAGTGGGAAGCCATTGATCCAGGGTGATCCTCTCCCTCATGCCAGGGTGAGGCTCTCCCATGCCCTGTTACCATCATGCTCAGCCTTGACAAGAGTCTTGTTTTGTTCATTTGAGGCCTAGGGTCACCACAAAAAGCCTTGACCCATCATGGCTTTATAGCCTTCCACCTCCCTGTCTTCTCCCTATCATGAGCCCCTCAATCCCTGTTCTAGATCTCCTCCCTCTAAATGGGAAGGCTGCAGAAACCAGTTCTTCCTTTGATGGTTTTTATCAGGCTTGTGACATGCAATCGTGTCGTTTTTATAAGTTTTCTTATCTCTGATGGCGACAGAAGAGCGTTCACACAATTTGTTGATTACACATGGTTCTGTTCAGGGGGTGATTTTTGATTTTTTATGCCTTCTTATACAAATCACTTTCTCCTTTTAAATTTTCTTTCCTCTCCAAGCTTGTTACATCCCTAACCTTAGGGGCTGCTCTGAAGTATAGAGGGCTTTCCTTTTTCAGCACATTCCTGTCCTCCACTGCGTAAGTCTGTGAGCCAAAAGATGATGTGATGCTGGCAGCCGGGTTTCTGTGTTGAAAGTGTGCATTGTGCTACGGCTCCTTCCCCCGGAGTCCTCTTTGTGCGCTCTGTGCCATGATGAAATCACGGATTGTAACTCAGCAGCTAATTAGGATGATGATAACACCTTATCCTTGGCGGCTCGCCAGCTTCCAGCACTGCGGCAGGAGTCGCGCCTTGGCGCATAGGCTGGTGTCAGCCACCAGGYCCACGAGTCCCACAATCACTCGAGGAGTGTAGGACTCGGACCACGTCTCGTGCTTCTGTCTTCCCTCCTGTGCTGAGAACCCCGCGGCTGGTACAGCTCATCCATGGTCCATGGCACCCACAGGGATCACAGAGAAATTGCGACGTTGCGTTGCTCTGAGAAGGAGCACGTGAGGAGAGCGCAAGCCCCAGACTCCTCCTAGGTCACATCTTACAACATGTCACCATGAAGTCTACGTTCTTGCACAGAAGAAGAAATCAGAGAGTGTCCCACCCAGGGGCAGAGGAGAACTTGGAAAGAGAAACACAGTGACTTCAGACCTAGAAGTCCAATAAAATACCTTCCTCCTCCATTACAATTTCTTAAAATAACAATAATAATAAATTTTGTTTTGAGGCAGTTTCTGATAGTAATTTTGCGGGATGGGAGGAGAGAGGGGAAAGGTCGAGTCACAATTTCTGAGCTCTCAGCTCTTCCATAATGCTTCATCACAAAGGTCCTTAAAATGTTTCGGGGATATTAATGAATTAAATTTTACCACTTCCTCCTCAAGCCAGGAAAACCTTTGCTGAGTTCACTCACGAATGAAATGGAGAAATTGTTTAGGTCAGAGTTTTCCAGTTTGGATACTTCGTGTTAGATACTAAAGCCGCAGTAAAACGTCAAAATGTTTGCAGTGCATCTATCCTTCTGTTGTCACAGGAACGACAAATTAGCTGGATTAACTCTGATTTAACCAGGCTGGTAGCGAGCTGAGTTGCTCGCTCCTGACCTGGAAACTCTGGACACCTCCTCTGCTGTCTGCAGAAACATCCCTGAAAGACTATGGAGGAAGCAGCTCTGCTGGCCTTTTGTGCTGGAGAGAGGTCCTGCTGCAGTCCAAAGCAGCAACATCGTTGCCCTCTCTGTCCTTCCCTCTGTCCCTCTGGTCCTCTCTGTCCAAGGCCATGGCAAAAGCATCTTTAGGGAGATGCTGGAGCCTGCCTGGCACCTTCTGCTCCACACACTTTTCCCTGGGGGCTTTCACTCCCTCTGTGTCCTGGAGCTCTTGATTGAAGGACATGACCCAGGCCAGCGTCAGGACAAAACAAAGTCTGGGTTTGGAAATAGCAGGTGACTGAATTTCTTTGAGACAGTGATGAGCAAGGGAGGTGTCACAGGAGGCTTGTCTATCTATCCTGTAAAATATATGGTTAAAGGAGATAACCTCTGAGTTATCTCCACCTATGAGGCTTGCCATGAGTCTACAAACCAAAGCGGTGGCTTAGACATGGTAAGGCTGGTGGGAATCCACACGAAACCAGTCGAGGTTCAGTGAGTTGCACTGTGTTTGTACTGAGGACAAGAAACCTGAGTGGGAACATCAGGGATGGTGACCACAGACCTGCTGATCCTCATCCAGGGTTGCCTGGAGGGCTCCTGGAGCCACCTGGGCCAGCCCAGGCTGTGGAGCTATCGGGATCACCACCTGGGCTGCWGCTCTCCAGAGAGAAGTCTGCGTTTGGGCACCTCCAGCTTCCCTGCCTGGACCTGCTCCAGCTCTTCTGGGGCATCTCTGAGAAGCGTGTAAAAATCTGTGCTCACTAGCTGCAGAAGAGTCGCCCTGGGTCCGCAGGATCAGACACAGACCTTAGGCTGGTGTGCAGGATCTCCCGAAACGGCTGCATGCTCCTCTTGGAGCAAGTCTTGCAGGCAGCAGTGTGCAGACGTGGGTTTTGTGACGGTGACACGTTAAAGGCGCTGAAGTATCCCCAAGGCTCTGGGTTAAAATCTGTTTTGCCGGTGTGTCCTGACTATCTGAGCAGAAATGCTGGCTTAGCTTGTAAATGTGACTTCATAGAAACATGGCAAAAGACAGAGATACCTTAAGCCAGTAAATGTTTCCAGATGGGGGCATTTCTGGTGAACTTTTTACTCCTGCCTCTAAATGAGGCACTGCTAACATTTTACAAAGATTGAACAGATTTGAGCTTTAAGGTGAAATGTAGTAGGATTCTTTCTTTTCCTTTCTGCCTTTCCTGTTTTTCATTTATTCTCTTTTTTCTCTCTTTTTCTTTTTCTGATTAATTTTCTCTTTCTTTTTTCTCTTTCTCTTTTTTCTTTTTTTCTTTTGTCTTTTTTCTTTTTTCTTTCTCTTTATCTTTCTGCTTTTATTTCTGCTTTTTTTTTTTCCTTTGGTAAAGCAAGATAGTTGAGAAAAGAGAGAAGGAGGTATTTCCTTATACTTCTTTAAAATACAACTTAATATATTCCTAGAAGCCTGTAAGCAGAGGCAAAAGAGGGAGAGCAAGCAAATTTTGACAGCAGTAGCAATGAGCCAGTGGAACATCTTGAAAGGAACTAGTCTTATCTTAGGAAATTAATAAGACGTGTGGGTAGTTGTCAGAAACTCTGAGAAAAGTGTCTGTGTTTCTCAAGTAAAACAGTCCTGCAGGAGGGAGTTAAGAGTAGTAGTATCCGTGACTTTAATCTGGTCTTGGTAATTATTGGTTCTAAGTTTGCTGGAAGGAATTAAGACCAAACAAGGGCTTTCAGTTTAGAATTGGAGTCTTTGATGCTTTATGAAAGTAACTTGATTGCATCAACTGGGTCCAAGGGATGGGAACCATAGTCCATAAATATCCCCAGTACACATCATTAAAATACCCTCAATCTTTACTTTTTTCCTCCTTCTTTTGCAGTAAGAGGTCTGCATCTGAATCAGCAGAGAGATTGATTTCTCTCTCTGCCTTTAGAAGAGAAAAAGAAGGTCCCTTTGGGTCAGGGTTAAGGGCTTGGAAGGGGCCTAACGGGAAAGTTCATCTCACAGCTGCCAGCGGTGTATAGTACCAGGCACATGGATAACAACAGGATGTGGGTTTTGAGCACTGTCAGCTCCTTCATGATATATTTCTTTTTAATTTTCTCCCTTTAAAATAATACACCAGCAAAGAACATTCTTTATTATCATAACAAAATCTCTGCTCCGCTGACTCTGAGACGTTCCTAATTGTTTTCAATCTGTCAGGAGCGCTTTCTGTTTGCATTTCTGCAACCACTCAAGAGATTGCTGCAAAGAAAACAAACAAGAAGACGGCCTGGGCTGACTCAGGGGCTGGGCAGTGGGTTACAGCACTTTCACCTCTCCCTCACTGCCTCTGAGCCGGAACCAGAAGCTCGGTGGGTTGGTACCGGCTCCTCTGCAATGCTGGAGTAGCAGCTCAGCAACAGGCAGYTTCAGACTGTTGTTTGCACGTGAAAGGACCAAGCAGACACAGCGAGAGTCTGTGAGTGACAATGAAATCTGGTGAGGGTGGAAGATGTGAGGAAATATATAAAAAAAAATTGCCCCMTTGTGGAGATGGAAGATGAAGGGGRAGTGTGGATGCAGCTCTTCCCTCTCTGTCCATATCACCAGGGCTATGGGTGACAAGCAGCACTTGCGTTTCCAGCAGAGGAAAATGCACCTGATGTAACTGTTCACACTGTTTCATAAAAAGTGATCTCATTGATGTGAAGGTAGGATGACTTATCAGAACAGTCCTACCCTGACCTGTTGATAGAGATATAAGCAGGCAGTACAGAGCAGCGGAACTGCAGCCTCCCCAGGAGCTGCAGCCCTCCCTGCCCAAGCAGTGCGGCGGTGGGAGCCTGGAGGTTGCATGGGAGCCCCTGGTCCCCCTGGTCCTTACAGATGCTGCACAGGGCTCCCTGCCATGGGAGGAACATCGAGGGGTTTTCCCAGCATCCCTCCCAGTACGCCTCTGTGTTGCCTCCTGCTGTGGAGCCTGCATTCTGTTATGACTTTCAGTAGATACTGCAGCAAGAGGGATGAGCCCCCACTCCATAGGRAGCCTCCCTTGGATCCCAGGCTGTAAGAACAAGAGACACCTTGAAGAGCTGCAGAACTAAGACAGGGCAAAGAGCTGCCCCGTAGAGCTACCAAGTCGAGCACTGAAGGCAGCATTCCCATTGCCCCCTGTAAATGCTGGGTTTATGTGGTCTGTCCCACTCCATTAGTTGCATAGTGACCTGTGGTCTGTCTGCAGATGGTTTGGATCTCCCCTTGAACTTGGTAATAGCCCATAACTCTAGAGGAATCCAAACCTTGACCTGGTAGATACCAAAGGCAGCAAGAAAAGCAGAGGGGCTGTGGATCGAGGCTTTTGGGGTCGCCCAGGAAGATGAGGGCAGGACTGGGCACGGAGCTCCTAAATCACAGCTCGGCACTGCTGTCGTGGGTTGCATGGGCCCGTCCTCCCACGGCGTTGGCCATCAGGGCTCCAGATGTATCTGAGTACAGAGGGAGCTGAAGAAGAGTCAGGGCCCGTTTTGCACGCATAAACAAGAGAAATGGAACCATGGGGCCCTTCCATCCATGTGTTTGCAAGGCACTTGGCACCCTCGCCCTGAGCTGCTGGCAGCTGCCTGTCCTGAGAAGTCCTCACAGGAGCTCAGACTCTGGCCGCCTCTGGAGCAATGTCTCTGTAAAGAGCAGGTCAGCACAGAGTACCCCAAGCCACAGGCCTGAGCCAGGCAGCCTTTCAAATGGTGGGTGGAATGCTGCAGTTGCCATCCTGCTAGTTTGAGAGTTGGCTCACTTGTTGCTCTTGAGCTTCAAGCATGCTTGGGACACCCCGTTTGGCTTGCTCTGGCTGCATACCCCCTGGGAGAATGGAGGTGTTTGTCTTTCCTACCTTGCCTCATCAGCGAGGTGGATAAGATGATGCATAGTRACCAGTTTACAGGGCTCATGGTTACGTGCACGAGTAACTTCTAAAGCTTCAGCTTGAAAGGACACAAAACATCTTCAGGAATCCTACCTAGTCTCAGTACTCGAAAGGAAGCTCAGAGTGAGAGAAAACCYGAGGCTGCAATTCACCCTTGCTGCATGGAGCTGGCTTGGGAGAGTTTCCGTGGGACACACGTGCTTTCCCACCTGTTTTGCACCAGCGTAAGGAGTGCTGCTGGAGGYAGCACAGCAGCTAGGGCTGCGCTTTCCCAAAGGAAGCGCTGGACACAGAGATAAGCCCCTCCACATTAACACTTAGATAACAGCAAATCTCCAGCAACCAGGAACAGGAGCCACAGCAACTGCAGGAGCCACCGGCTGTGTGGGCGCTTTGGCACCTCTCTTGTTGAGAAGTGATACTGCTTCCCCTCTCGCTTTCTCGAGAGAGGAGAGAGATCCCCTCGTCAGGAGGGTCTTTGCAGCGTGATCCTTCCTGCACTCCTTGACAGCCTCTGCTCTGTGCTGCAGCCTGGCACCTAGCACAGCTGCGGATGGGAGAACAGCAAACAAGCTCTAAAACAGAGCAGAAAGCATGTTCTCATGCAAACCTCATTAATAATGGAGAGCGAGTGAGGGGGAATGCTAAATATAAACGATATTTCTTGTTTGGGGAGGAGAGGGAACCTGCTGCACCGCTGCAAAGAGGAAAAGGGAAAGACGAAGCCTCGCAGAGTTTAGGTTGCCCGTTGTCATACAGAATTCAGGTTGTTGCACAGGTCTGCAAGGTTTAACCGGGCACTGGCATGATAGACATCACGAACAAATAAACAAAGGAATCCCTTGTAAACTGAGATTTCTACTATCTCAGTCTCTCTTTTTTTCTATTTCAGTTCTGAATCTGCAGTTTTGCTTGTTTGTTTGTTTGTTACAGCTGGTTCTCCAGAGAATGCAAATTCCTGCCAATGAGATAAGGTGTTTTCTCAGGTTCAGGTGAACGGGGCTGTTCTCGGAGATGTGCTGCCAGCAGTGACTTTTGCCCAGCAAGTCACTCATTATTTTGGGCCACTGGACTATGTTCTGGTCCGGTGGCCCAATTAGGTGTTTGAAAGATGGAGATAACTGTACGTGAAGAGCCCCCTGTTCCTCTGCCTATTAATCCCTGCCACAGCGTGATTACGAAAGCCCTGCAAAGTTTGCAGTCCACACGTTCCTTCTCCTTTGTGCTAGCCGTTAATCTCAGAAATGCATACRAAATTGATTTCCTTTTCATGACATTGTTTTCAAATGACTCTTCTGTTTTCTTCTGCTTCGTTTTTTGGCAATCCCGGTGGCTTTGGAGTTACGGGGAGTTGAGTTCAGAGCTTCTCGGAATGTTTCAGTGCTGAAGTTGCCAGCGCCTGCTCCCTCCCGCGTTGCATCKCTCGTGGGTGTACTGAGGAGACTGCAAAGACCAGGGTGTAAAACTCATTACCAGAATAATGCTCCCAAACCATCATAAAATGAGATCTTTCGGGGCTTGCAGAAGCAAGAGCAGAATGTGGCACCTAAATCCACTAGTCTTGCAATGGAGGGGTTACTGCTAAATCTAATGAACAAACCCAGGAGACTCGGTGGGTTTAACGTCCTGCTCAACAGTAAAGCTCCCAAATAGTAAAACGCTCTGAACTCCCCAAAACTCTCTGGCTGCTCGGCCACGAGCAACAAGCTTACAAGCAGGGAGGGGGAAAAATGCAGCCACATTCCTTTCGCACTCCCACTCGCCTCTGAGGTTCTTCCACTTCCTTCCTATGGCTTTTTTTAGAACTGTAGTGTTTTTCTCACGTCCGGCAACAAAGGATGTTTTGTGCTGCTGCTGAGGTTTTTGGTTTCTGTCTTTTTTTTTCCTCTCTCTTTTAAACTTCAGATGCGGCTCTCATGTTTGAAAATACTGCTCTTGTTTGTGTGGGAGCACAACTCCTTTTGCTGTCTGATACCTTCTAAGCCTGATCAAATGCTGGGAATTTGTTTGCTTGGTTAAGTTCTCCCATCAGAGTCAACGTTTGTATTTTCCTAGGACCGTCTTATTTACTTGCTAAAAGCTCCTGTGCTGCAGTGCYGAAGGTAGAAGGAAAGTCTGGAGCTTGCAGTGGTGTCTCTGTCCTGTTAGTGAATCAGAAGTGGAATCGTTCCGGATTGCTGTGGTGTAGCTGAGAGCAAAGCACGGTGCATAAACTGGTTAATAAAACGCAAAGCTTGTAAACCCCCAAGGCTCCTGTGGGCTTTTATTAAAAGAAATCCAAAGAGGGAATGAGTTGGAGCTGAGCAGCCACAAAATCTCATCTCCGTCCTAGAGGTGCTAGAGTCAACTCCCCCATTTTATACTGGAGTCATGTCATGAAATCACAGTGGAGAAATGCATACAGGTTTAAACCTTTGGGCTTTGATATATCCGTGTCCCCTTTCACTATAGCCGGGTCATTGTSGTGGTCATAAATTGACTGTGGTCACACACATTGACATTACTCACTTTGGGAAGTGAAACTCAGCCATCAGCCATCACTGTGTCAGGGACCCTGGATATTGGATATTCCAGCATTCAGTGTTTTCAATTTATTATAATTTGTGGGCAGCTGGACAAGGTGGGGGGAAGGCCCATAGGCAGCCTGGAATTGTGTCATAAATCTCGAAAAGCTCTAACATAATCTTTAAGCCTACCCTCAGATCCCGAGGCGGGGAGCGTGAGTTACACGGTGGGCCTGACGGTGACCTTTAGCTCAGCACTGTTGGTTTGGCTTCCGTGGGAGTCAGAGCGTAAGCATCTCGGAAGGAGAGCGTTCAGCTCGGTGGAAAACAGCTGAGCAGATCTCCCRTGCTTGCCTCATCTCAGAAGTCAGGACAGTGCTAGGAGAAGACACGGGGCCCTGCTTCTCCACTGCCTTTTGTAAAAGTTCCTCCTGGTTTGCACAAATGAGGGTAGGTTGGGCACCATGTACTCACACGCAGGAGTCTGTGCTGCATTCGTTAATTAAGCCTTATTCATGGCCATCTGAGCTTGCTGGGTGTTCTTCCAGATTTCAGAGCAATGCAAGTATTGGCCCTCTGCAGTGGTGTCAGCAAGATTCAGGATCCTGTTGGAATTCATGCAGAGTGGCCTCTGATTATGRAAAGCATTTAATTTTTACTCTCACTGCATTTCTGGATTCCTGGCGCTGCCGCCAGGATTTTATCCCCAGCTTGTTGCAACGGCCGTGCAASAGTGTCGGAGCCAGCTCCGGCTGGCGCGACCCTTTCCGTGTGCTCCAGGAAGCCGGCGTGTTGCACGCACAGACCCGGCGAGCGCCCGTGCAGCCCTGCGTGTCCCACGTTCTCGGGCAGCTCAGCTCTCACCCCGTCTCCTGGCTGCCCCTGACTTACAGTGAACGTGAGGCAGAGCCTTCCGCACCCCCCTGACTCTGGAGGATGGTGGTGCTCCAGGGGTTCCTGCTGCAGCACCTCCTCGATCCCCGTTTCCYCCTTCCTCCTAGTTTATGCCTCTCCAGAAAGCAAAATGCACCTGGGCCACAGGCATCCTCGCCTGGACTGAGGCTGAGGAGTGGAGGTTGCTTCATGCTCAGGCGTCAGGCACTGACCTGGAAAGCCTAGGGTGCAGTTACCTGTTTCCTTCTGTCACAAGGGCTGTGAGTCTGGCAGAATCAGACACCCAGGGTGCTAATACCCTAAACAAGCACAGCTCTTTGCCAGAGTGAGTCYGAGTCTCCCATCCGGTTTGGCTAACACGAGCTAGCAAACCCCAGCCTTTTCCTTGGTGTCGGTACAGCCCTTAGGAACGCTTTCGGAAAGTGGCTTTAGCTAACAARGGACTGAGTAGAAGCGCCACCACGTTAATGGTG
The DNA here is from genome assembly GCA_003342815.1 of Eudromia elegans. Taxonomy (NCBI): domain Eukaryota; kingdom Metazoa; phylum Chordata; class Aves; order Tinamiformes; family Tinamidae; genus Eudromia; species Eudromia elegans. The sequence goes on along the minus strand of PTEX01000179.1, from coordinate 936,339 downwards.
ACATCAGGCCTCGACACTGGYCTTGTCACTGCAAGCTGGTCTTGTCCCCGCGGTTGGCCATGTCACAGCAGTTTGATGAGAAGCTTTTCCATGCCCTGAATAGACTCATATCCCCGCAGCCTCAGCTGGTGTTTTCTAAGGCTGTGAGCACCATGTCTTATGGGGAGCCGTGGTGCCCGACGAGCAGCCCGGGGTGCTGGGCCGGGGCAGGCACGCTGGGCCGAGTGAGCGGCCGCGCTCACTCGGGCGGACAAACCCCACGCTGCCCACGCAGCCCGAGGAGACGCCTGCTGGAAACCGCCTCTGCAGCCAGCCCGCTGGGCAGCCCCAGATAACTCCCAGAATAGGGGACACTTTGTCTTGGAGGAGAGAAATACCCTCGGCTGCCTGTCCAAGTGRCACTTCAGTCAGAGCCAAATGGAGCGGGGGGCTGTGACTTTCCCTTGCTCCTGCACCACGTCCCATCCCCACAGCCCACTGCTGCCTGGACAGGAGGCACTAGGATGTGTGGCAGCCCGACACTGCTTTTGATATTGCTGTAATGCTGTTGATTTGCACTAATTTCCAAGAAATTAGAAAAAAAATTGCAGGTTAAATCCCCATGCCTGTTGCTTGCAATCCTTTTTTGAGAAGTGGGTGCTGCCTGTGCCTGACCTCCCCAGCAGGCAGGCAGGCAGGTCCCTGCAGCCTCCCCGCTGCGGGGACATTGCCTACTCTCGGGAGGCTGATACCTTCAAGGGGGTCTGACGCCATGTGGAGCTGTGCACCTCCTTTGTGCCTTGGGGTAAATGTGGTTTCTGGGCAGAAAGGAGGTCTCCTGCTCCAGGCTGCCTTTCCCCCTTTCTGTGGGCATGAAAAGACAATCTAAACCAAACTGCTGTGCAGTGGGGRGGGATCTCCAGAAAGTGAGCACCTTGTGTTGGCAGAAGTCCCTTACAGGAGCAGGTCATTGGCTCCCAAGATGAAGTAAACTATTTTAGAAGAAATTAYAATCCGTTCCACCAAATAATCTACCAGATTTCAGTTCCTTCGTGCATGGGGTTACTGCACTTGACAGTCAAGCAGGGACCCTTTCACACTTAAAAATAGAAAAAGCAATTAATCGTTGAGGTCGGTATAAGCCCTGGGCTGGCCCAGTGGCGCAGCAGTGTCTGCTGCCCGGGTGGCACAGGGGCTTTACGGCACGTGCTGTGGCTGCCGAGGGGCTCGTGCCGGTGCACAGCGGGAGCAGGGCTGGCAGCGGCTGGGCTGGCAGGCGGCGAAAGGTGCAGGCAGCCTGTGCAGCCCCCAAATGGCTCGTCTGGATCCACACGGCCTTGCTGCAGTCACAGGCCTTGCTCTGCGTTCGCGTGTGCTTGCAGCTCGGTTCCAATTGCCACGGCTGGGGTCTGCCTGAGAGGAYGCAGCGAGTTGGGGTCGGGCCTTGGTGTCCTGCCTGGCCGTGCAAGAGCTGCCTGGGAGGTCACCGGGCTGGGTGCTTTGGGTTGGTGTGGGGTGAAGTGGTGCATGCCGACGTGGGTTCATGTCTACACGTTTACTCGTGATAAGGCCACAGTGCGAGACAGTGACGGAGCTTCTGGGCTGGCCAGGTTTGCACAGAGGTGCCAGCAGCCTCTCGCCTGTGGTGGGATCTGAGCATGTTGACTATCTGGCACTGAGGTGGCAGGGGAGCCCTCCATATCCTCCAGAAAAAAATGTAAAAAAAATGATTTTTTTTTTCTGTAGACCCCAGTTCTCGCAATTTACTAGACGGAACCCACGTCTTTGGTGAGCGCGGTAGTGAGACGATGAAAGGCAGCCAGCGCCGGCACTGAGCTCCCTGCCGCAAGCCCCCGTGCCTGCCTGCCGGCCCGAGCCGCTGGCACAGGGTGGGCCCGGAGCAGAAGCGGGTCCCCAGCCCCGGACGTTGCGGCGGGAGAGGCGGGTGGTGCTCTGCCGTGAGCAGAGGAGGGACCTTGCAAGGGCAGGCRCCGGGCGGTCACCCCAGCTTAGCACGAGCACCGTGCAGGACTCGCACTGCACTGGGGCTAGTGAAAGCGGTTCCTGGGATGGCTCCTCCTGACAGCAGCGCGGCTTGCTTGAAATACGCACAGAAAAAGAAAAAAAGAAGAAGAAAGGAGGAACTGATGTGAGAGGCCTGGGCCCGGCTGCTGCAAAGAGGGCTCCGCAAGGCCCAGCGGGTTGCGGGCGAGCAGCCACGTGAGGCTGCGGGGCCACGAGGACGTGGCTCCCTCCTCAGTGTGCATTTCTGCTCTGGTCTGTGAGGCAGCTCGGCAGCGCGGGCTGGGGTTTGGGCTTGGAAACCGTGGAGCYCCAGGGCTTTTCTTCCACATCACAGGCTGCCCTGCAAGCCCGAAGCTCCCGTCCTGTGGGATTGCTGCAGGGTGAATAGACTGATGGTCTCTGGTCATCCTGTCGCTGCCTCACGGGACCGCAGAGGCTCGGGCCGCTGGAAAGCCCTGGGGCTCCTCACACTCATTCCCTCCCGATAGCCCCTGCAGAGAGCTCACCCTGCCCGGGTGCACGCYGGCGAGCTGCTCGGCCAGCCTGCCTCATCCCATGCGCCTGCCCTCCCTCGTCCAGGCTCATCCAGACCTGCCTTTGCACTCAGGCACCTAGGATGAGTTTCTGGGCCTAAGATCCCACATGTAATTGATGCCTTATATAACAGCATGGGGTTTGGGGTTGGTCTCGAGCTCTAGTAAGTCACCCTCTTCACAATTGGACTTTTCCCATTATTTCATCTGCTTGTCTTCATCTGGTCGTTTTTTAAGCTAGCCACTGGCTCAGATGAGTATCCTTAAGATGCTGTTGACTGCTTGGTGCTCTTCAGTGTACCCTCCTCATCCACTTTTCCTATCTCTTTCCACTTGCAGCTGTGSATTATCTGGTTTGTTTTTGTTAATAGGAGACAGATGGGATTTGGGTGTCGAGTTGCAGTTCTGAAGTGTAGGAGCTTCATAGCCTTTGTAAAAATGCATGGTATTAAAGATGATTTAAAGTGAAATTAGTTTCTGGCATTTAACAATTGGTGAAACAAAGTAAATAGAGGCGAGCTGGATAGCGAGGCCAGAAGTGGGTAATTTAGGACTCAGCTCTGGACCCCAGGCTGAAATAATCACATCTGGTGCAAAAGGCCAGGTTCCTTTGTGCTCTAAATCTCCTATATTTGCTCTTACACTGTACAGTGTTCAGTCCAGTAGATTGCATTGCCTCTTTCAATCAGCTGAAATACAGTGTAAGAACAGCAGGAAAAGAGAAATGCTGGTGGGATTGGTATGTCCAGGACCTTGTGCTTCAGACGAATCTTATACTGTGGAGTTTATTACGCCTCAGTCTCGTGGGTGAGTCTTTAAAACTGAGCAAGAGAAGTTTCTTGAAGAGGCTCCAAATGTGAGCCACAGAACTTTTAAACATAGCTGAGCAACCACCCTGGGTGTGAAAAAGGTCAGTCAGGTCTAGCATTGTGTCCTAATTCTGCTTCAGAGTGGATRCTGGAGGAAAAATGTATGAAAACAGGCAGGCGTAGGACATTCTTTGCCCTGGTGCAATCATATTCCTGGGATTTYCTGAACCAGAGGCTGTATTCTTGTATTTAATGATTGTAATGGACTCATCCTCCAAGAATTTGTCCAATTGCTTTTGTAAACTTTCAGCCTCTGCAACAGTTGATGGCAGTGAGCTCCACTGTTTACTTTGCACTGGAGGAAAAGTACTTAGGTTGGTTCCTTTGAAACTGACTGCTTGCTAATTGTCTGTAATGTCTGTTTTGAAGAAAGGCRGCCTGGGAGAATCCAGGCTTGCTGGTTGTGGGCATGGCTGTGAGGAACACACAGCGGGCAAGCTTCACCCCTTGCACTTACTGCTTGGTTCAACCTGCTGCCCTTACCACCATCCCATGAACCATGATGYTCTTCCTAGTGGAAGGGCCCCAGTGCCAGCCCTCACTTTGTGCTTGAGCAGGGGAGCCAGCAGGGACTTGGGCTCCAGGACGGTGCCTGGGCCTAGGGGACAACCTTGTTGCCATCCATGTGGCCTGATGCACCAGACACATCCTCATCCTTGATGTCTGGCAACATAACARTGCCCTGCTCCTTTTTGGAAAGACACACTCCACTTCTCACTGCGTCCAAGGGGTGCCCTGTMAACCCCAAGAGCATTTTATCCTACAAAAATACCGTCAGATTGCAATGGACACATGTAGCAAAGCTGTACCCATATTGTAAAAACACTTTCCATGAGGAAAACAAGTTCTACAGGTACAAGGATTTGTCACTGTGATTGCACCCATGCTAGAAACTGCTGGTTAAGGGCATGGCTGGAGTGAGCTCTTATCTCCCTGGTCTGGGAAAGCAGGTGAATAGCGAGGTGGCCAAGTTTGCTATTGACAGTAACCTAGTAGGAGTAACAAGAGAGAAAGTTGACTGTGACAGCTTGCYGAAGGAACTCGCTGTGGTTGAGAGTGAGGCAATAGAAGAGCAGATGATAGCCGTGATGCTCAGTTCCGCCTTTCCTTCTCARAACGGATACATCTGAAATTAAAAGGTAGGGAATTTGCAAGGAAATTCCAAGGTATGAGACAGTCTCAGGATGACTGGAGCTCTCTGGTTAGAAAGAGAGATGCCTGAAAGATGTGACAGGAGTTGTGAAAATTATGAATGCCCTAGAGGGAGCTGACAGGAAACAATTTGGGCWCTTTCTTTCAGTACAAGAGCATGGGGACATCACATAAAGCGAGGAAGCGCCAGGCCCGAGGCGAGCAGAGAGAGCAGCGCTCCACACCACGCTCTGCATGCCGAATGCTTGCAGGTTAAAAAGCAATTAAACATATCGCAGGGAGAAGAACCCGTCCACAGCTCCTCAGTGCAAACACTCCACCTCGGTCCAGGAAATTCCTGATCGCTAATGGAAAACATAAAGGACTTGTTTCTGTGAGTTTGCCCCATTCCCATCCTCTTCACTGTGCACCTGCTGTCAGCCCAAGCACGAGCCCGGGCATGGGGCTAGATGGAGCTTTGGGCTGGGGCACTGCAGGAATTCTGACCTTCGTGACAGGCATAATCCCCAGTTTATGTACTTTTATCTTGGGTGCAATGCTGGGACCGTGAGCTAAAACCATAATGTGGCAAGGAATCAAAGTAAAAGCAGGGTTTTCCTGCAGGACAATAAGAACTATCCTTAAAAAAAGAGTAAATTCATTGAAATCAAAATAGAAAAAAAAAAAAAAAAAAAAGGCACATGCTGGAAAACTTGCGAATTTGAAAAGAAAGTCATCTGAGCTTTGGAAAAGTGTCCTGTAGGTATCCCTAAGTGCTTTCATGTCTGAGGTATGCGCTCCTCTGGCATCGTCCCCTGTGCAGATAAATGACCAAACAGCCGAGATCCGAGACCCCAGCGGAAAGGAAGAGAGGGGGGCAAGGAAGCTATCGCACATCCATAAAACGAGCTGGAAGCGGGCCGGGGGGGTGGCGCGTTTCATTGAGAAACTCTGCGCTTTTTCCCGGGGAAGGCTCCTCCAGTGCTTGTTATTTTAACAAAGAGTTTTTCTGTCGCAAACAAGAGAAGCAGATGTTTAAAAGACGGACAGGAAGCGGCTGTGACAAATGAAAGGATTTTTGATTGAATTCATGAGCTGTGTTTCCTGCCAGTAATTCATTCAACTCCGGGCTAGATCAAAACATAATATTATGGTTTAATCACCGTGCTTTTTAACACGAAGCCAGAATACACAAGTTCTTGGTGCTGCAGGTAAAAACCCATTAGTACAGTTGGCTCAGGGGCTTTTTAAAATCCATTATTCATTGCTTTCTTCTTCTTTTTTTGACRCAGATAAGTTGTCTCTCAGCAAACACCTAAGAGCCTCCCGGAGCGCAGAGGCGAGGACCGGCACGTGTGGGAAGGGCCGGGCGCTTCCAGGGAATGGCAAATGCAGCAGCGCTCAGCGAAGTGCTGCGTAGCCTCAGCCGGGTTCCTGCACRGCACTGAGCATTGGAGCAAACTGCTTTTCCATGGGGAAAAACAAAACAAACAAAAAGAAAAGCCCTGGCATAAGGATTTTTTTTTTCTAGCAGAGAGAAATTGAGCGCGAGCGTGTGCGGGCGGGCGCACTTGTGTTAATTGGGAGGCTTTCTTGCTCTCGCCCTTCCTCCTAATGAATTCTGTTTGTTTACGGCCTCAAGGAAAGCTTGTCACTAGAAATTTCCTTCTGAGTTTTCAGCCTGGAGATTTCACAACCGCAGAGCCGTTGCAACACAGCGATAAACAAGCTGAGGGAGGCAGCTCTGGAGAATTGAGGCTTCTCTTTTTCACCATTTAGTGAAGTAAATAGTTACCAAATGTGCCGGGAGATAGAGAACTTCATCCCTATCTGCAGCAGGCATTTTAAAAGTGGATTTTTTTTTTCTTTTTTTTTTTTTTTTTTTGCTAGCCAGAGAACAGGCACAGGAGTTGTTTTGCACAGCTTGTAACACTCCCCCTAAAGGGTCGAACCTTGGGTTAGGACTCCTGGGACGCAGCGCAGGCTGTGTGGGAACTGCGGAAACCGAAACRAGGGGTTGCCAGAGCTGCAAGAAGCGGAGTGTCCCGAATAGTCCTGGTCCTAGCTCTGTCCATTCCCGGGCAGCCCAGAGCGGTAACGGGATCTGTGCGGATCGCCCGGGCTGGGCTGCCGCGGGAGTGGGAAGGGGAGGATGATGAAGGCTGCTTCCCACAGGGATGCTCCGCAGGTGACGTGACTCAGGGTGTCTCCTCCACRTGCCTTGATCCTTGGATAAAGTGCAGTGTCCATGTGTTCTCAGCTAGGTTTAATCCACTGTAAAGCTTGTGCAGGAGACCCTCTCCCTATATAAATATCCCAGAGGAAATTATGGGATCACGATTTCCAGCGTGCTCTGGTAATACAGATAAAATGCTGTTACATGGATAGGATAGAGARCAAGGCTGGGGCATGGAGTTTACTTGCTTGGAGGAAAAAAAATGTACAGCTTTGGAGCTCCCTTTACAAGTTATTTGTGAAATTTAGCAAGTGGTTTTGCCCATGCAAAGGCAGAACAAAAATATCCTGACATTTTCAAAATAATTGAAATGGTTGGGTTCTTTTAATTAGGAAACAAAGTTTTGTTCTGAAATTTGGCTTAGCTTTGTAATCGCAAAAAGCAGTAAGAAGAAATAATCCAAGGAAATGAAATATTTTAAGTTGAATGAAGATTTCTTTCTGTTTGACCCAAGTTGAGTAGGGCTTTTCATTTACTTGAGAGCAAAGCAAGAAAAAGTGTGGACCATCAAAATCAAAAAAAGAGAAAAGTTGTCTGGTGAACAAACCATTAAAATTACTTGTGTTTTCCTATTTATCTGAGCATGCAGTAGAGTTACAGACACTGGGAAATGTCAGATGTCATAGTTCATTTTGAGGGTCATATCCCAAAGTTGTGCAGGGAAGATGCATAGAYGGCATTTAAAGAACGTCCACAACAGGCCAGCTGAGCCAAGAGAGGAACACAGGGAAGCAAATTGTACCCTCCCTGTGCTGGTTGTGGGGAAGGAGAGGTGAAACCTCCCTGGTTCCACTGACCACCATGTGAGCRTGGGGAAGGAGGTGCGTTGAGTCTTCCCGTCTCCAAGCCATGGAGCCTCTCCATCCTCAGGACTYTTTGCCCTCTACGTAACTGCTCCTTGGTGAATGTTTCACTTGTTAAATGTCACTTGCCGCTTATGGTTTAATTGCTGTGGAGTTTCAGCAATCAGCTCCTCATTCACAGCAAATTGGCATTTTGTACATTGGAGAAGGGGCTATTAGCTGCACAATGGAGAGGCTGGRTTTCTGTAAATATTGAGATTTGGTAATTATAACTCAGTGGCTGTTAACATTCCCTGGCAGATGATAAACACTTGGGCTGTGGGCAGAGCTCCCTCCGTGGGGCACATGTTAGCAGTGCCTCATATTAGCGAGYGCTAAGGAGCCAACTGCGCCGCACCGCAGTGAAAACAGGTCCCAAAGTGCAGCCGATGGACACGAAGCCAGAGCTGCACCATGGGACAACGTGGGAAAGTGAGGGTCAAATTCAAGAGCAGACAGAAACCGAGCAACTTGGCCTCCATGGCAGTAAGTACCAGTGAGGAAGAGGCGTTCATAGATTTTAATGGGCAAAACCATGGCCTTGGAGAGCTGTCCCCTGGCTGCACGAGGGGCCGGGTTTCATCTCGCTACCGGCAGTGTGTTGAATGGGGCAGCAGCCGCCGCTGCTTGACGCAGCCGTGCAGCAGCAGCGATGTTCTGGGGCGATGCTCACGCCGTGCCCTTCAGTGCTCCCCGATGCTGTGCCCTAACGCACAGCAATTGGGGCCTGTCCCCGCTAGGGATGCTTGCGATAAGCAAAAGCAAGGTAACAGTCGTGCATGGATCAGTGACAGTGGTGGGGGGACAGCAAGGAGGAAACGCTTCACAACTGTCTTGTGGCCATATGTGAGCAGTATGTGGTATGGGTGAAGGTACCACTGTGTTTTCTGATAGCGATGCTGCAGCAGAAGCAGCCCTCGCAGTTAAGGTTTTGCTGGGGCACAATGGCCAGTGCACATGGGCTTTATGTAGTTGCAAATGTAGCCCTGAAGCCCTGCGGTGAAGCTGTGTGGAGCTACTGTTTTCACAGCGCTGTGGTTTGTAGGCAACAGTTCTGATATCAACATGGGCATCCTTTATATGAGCCTGGCACGATTTCCCCACTCGCTGCTTGCGTGGGCACTCTGATTGCTAAGGGAGAAAGAGGCTGCATGTTTTCCAGAGCTTTTAAAATGGTCAGGAATTTTTGGATAAAAGAGGTTTCCTGTCAAGTTTTKATACAGCTTTCATTGAGAAAGACTTTTTGGTCAGAAAGCGCAGTTTCTGGTCACATAGGGGGATGCACCAAYTCAAAACACAGAAGGAGCAAGTTCGTGGTCCACATTAGCAGATTCTGCCTCCTGCTGCACACATGGCCAGGGCAGGGAGCTCCTGCAAGCAGGACTTGGCTGCAGTTCCCTGTGCCAGGTTTGGTGGGGCGGGAGCGTGCTCTCAAACACATGCTCCTGGTTTCCAGTGGCCAAGGAGGGGCTTTAGTTAACAGTATGCACAGATGCCTGTATTAAACATACTAAAGTAACAGGTAGCCCCACGGTCTTCCACRTCAGACCTGCCAGACAGCAGCAGTTGAAGACACATGCACCGTGCTGTTCTCATACAGGGTTTYTGTCAGGGCCGTTTTCTGATCAGACAAAACTTGTGTTTTTTCTTTTCCCATTCTGCTAGTGAAGCAGCTTGTCACTTTCCCCTCCTCTGTTTGTGTTGTAGAGGGAGAGCATCTGGTGCATTGGGGCACTATTGGAGAAATAGCTCGCCTGAAGCCTTCGTGTGGTGGTGCCGCCGTCCCCGGCCACTGGTGATTTGGGGGGAGGATGGAGAGGGGGTGCAGTGTAAGAAGCCGACCACGGGTGACCTCTCCTGTGTGCGTGCAGGAGACTGCAAAGATCTGGAAACCCTCCCATCGCAGTGGAAGAACAACTGCATGCCCTGGTGTAGAACGGCCCAGTGGCTCGTTTTCCAAACGCCTTGTTTGTCCTGGGGGTTCAATTAGCCTGTGGATGACAACTTGCTTCTGGATGCTTGCAGTTGCGAGGAGACACCAAAGTGAAACGGCTCGTTTTCAATGTGGTGCTGGTGCTGCCTGCTAAACAGCAGCATGTGGCAGCTGGTACACCGCGGAAGCCGGTGACCTGGTGTGAAGCAGGACTGCAGGCTGGGGAAGCAGCAGCCTCGGACCAACACTGTGAATAACTCGGCGTCTCGGAGCAGGGCCAGCCCCGCGCTGCAGCCCCCAGAGCCGGCGACACCACGGCGGGCACTGGGTGAGCCAGGAGGTCATCCCGTCCCACAGCAGTGCTGGAGCCCGGCAGGGCCATCAGACATCATCCACCCAAGCTCGCAGTGCTCTTCCCCTCTCTGTACACAGTATTTGTCTGCTATTTTCTGTCTGAAAACTGCTCTGTGTCCAGTCCCACAAGGAGTTTCAGGGCAAGTCGCCCTGCCGGCAAGTCATGTCTCTTCTATAGGTCCTGGTGTGCTGGTTCTCAGGGCATACCAGGGGCAGGAGGAGGGTTTTCCCAAGGTAAGGTTCATCTTCCGTGCTATGCAAAGCCTGCAATTGCTCCAAATTCAAGAAGCTCCTCTGCATAATTTAGGATAGTGGCACTTTGTGTCTTATTCTGCCCTGTTTATGTCTAAAGGAAGGAGAAAGCAGCTGGTTCCTGTGTATTCGTCATACCTCTGGTCAGTACTGAACACCAGATTATCAGTAACAGCGAAGGAGAGGCTCAGAATGGTCTTGACCAGGTTTTAGGGAAAAGCCAGAATGGAAATTTAGTCATGACAAAGACAAGAGTTGCCTTTGAGGAAGGCAGAAGGAGGAATGGCAGCCAGAGCAGTGTTAGCACTGCGCTTTGCAAGCACAGCACCAGTTGAATATCCAGCCTTATTTCCASGGCCTCCGAGTCCCATTTCTGATTCTTTTCTTTCTTTTCTGATCAGGGAAAAACACGTCCTTTTGGGCTTGACTAAAATGGAGCGATCTGTTCATTTAGCTGCGGAGAAGGGAAATTAACTTCATTCTTATCTGTCTACTCTAATAGCACAAATATTGCGGCGGCATTATCCCCTTGCAAATACCCCCCTGTACGGTACAGCCTTTTAATTGTCTGGCTAATTGTTTGGCCTCCGAGCTGCCTATTTCCGATTGTCTAATTSTCATTAAAGCGCCAGCTGACATGGAGTCCTCCAAAGCTCCTTTTAGCTGCTTTTAACCACTTCTGCTCTAATTTGGTGGTGCTGAAAGCACTTGCAGAAAGGCACGCAACAGTATGAAACACAGTGCAAATGTTTTTCTTCTCTAATGCATTCAGTGCTGTAAATCTTGGCCATAAAAGAGATTTGATGGTGGTTGAAATGTGTGTCTCCCCACAGAGGCGCTGCCCCGTTCTGAGTGCTCAGGCGTGTGTGAGGTACGTGGACTGAAAATCTCTGGACCTGAAATGCCTCCTGAAACCCGTGGGCTCTTTTTGCCTTGTGAATAAGGCATGAATCATGGTGGCAGGATGCAAGCCTTCAGCTAGAGAAAGGGTCACTCCGTGTTGCGGTATTTGATGTTAATGCTTTGTTAACCGTTTCTGAGGACAGTCTGTCAAGCTTGAATGAGGAAAAAATCCTGGATTCACACTCTGATCTCACTGGCGTATACTATGGCCATGCAGCCCTGTGTTCACTCCTTGATATTTCTGTACCCATTTCAGAACTTGGCCTCATCCATAGCCACAGTCAGAACATTTTCCTGTTGCCACATCCTTCAGTTATCATCTTTGAACAGCCCTCATGAACCTACTGCATCATCTGAGGCTGTCACAGAGCCTTGGCCAAAGCTTGTGTCATGTTGCCACCGAAATCTCCAAACACAAGTAGATGGGAAAGAAGAGTAGATCAGTTGTCTAAGGAGCATAACTGCTGTTCAATGTTGACTAGCTTGAGCCTGAGGAGGAAGGCTTTGAGGTTCTCATTCAATTTTGCCAGTGTCATGTTCCCCACCACTGCCTCCCTAAGGGGGAGATGGGAAGATGTGTCCTTGTGAGGCTCTCTGTGGTGTTTGCTAGCCTAAGACACAGAATGGGGGCTCAAAATGGGTTTTAAGATGTTTGAGGAACCTCAGAGCTTGGGCAGCTGAACCCTGGTTTGCTCCAAGGCTGCTCAGGAAGCAGGTGGGCAGAGACCTGGGAAGCCCTGGCAGCCTCCCCCTGCCACCTCAGCATCTCAGACACCTGCACCCAAGACACCTCTCCCCCAATATCCAAGGGGTATTACATTTTAAACCTTAAATTTTGGAAGTATCACCTTTGGGAATGTCCAAGGAAAACACCGTGAGACTGCAGTTTTACCGGGGGAAAAAAAAAAAAAAAGGCATCATTCAAAGATTTTTGTCTTGGTTCTTAGAGAGAAAGGTTGGGAGGAGTCAGATGTGGAGCTCATTGAACTCCAGCATGTTCTCCCAGCCAGCCCAAGGACTCGTGCTGTGTTCTCCTCCTGAACATCGCCGTCCCCCAAGACACGTTAACTGCCCATTACAGCACTAGCTACAGCCAAAGCTGTTAATGATATTTTTCTGCCAGCAAGGGCAGCTAAACCATATGTCTGTCATATGCAACTTCTGTTTATATCTTGTTCAGAGACTCTAGTAGCAACATACTACATCAACAGTTTCTTACTGTATGAAAGATAAAAGGTGGAGGAGAATAAATCTCCCGTTTTGCCACTCGGTGATCCTGTCATAAAAAACAGTACTGAGAACTGCAGTCAGAGCAGTGTCAGTTCAACCAGCAGTGCAGGCTGGCCACTCCTCATGCTGAGATGGATTATTTCCTAAAGTTTTCAGTACAATTTCCATGGCCCTGAGGGGCTTTATCTTCTAAGCATCCTTTTTAAAATACTTAATTTTGCCATGTATTTCTCTTTCTTGCTTTCCTAGTTTGTAGAAAGTATAACAAGTTCACCAYGAGTCAGCARTGTGCCCTYGTGGCCAAGAAGGCCAATGGGATCCTGGCTGCATCAGGAGCGTTGCCAGCAGGTCAAGGGAGGGGATCCTGCCCCTCTCCTCAGCCCTTGTGAGACCTGGACTATTKGGTGCAGTACTGGGCTCCCCAAGACAAGAGAGACCTGGAGCTTCTAGAGAGRGTCCAGTGTAGAGTGACAAAGATGATTAACGGCCTGGAGCATCTATCATATGAGGAAAGACTAAGGTGAGCTGGGCCTGTTTAGCCTGGAGAAAAGAAGACTGAGAGGGGATCTGATCAACAGGTACAAATGCCTGAGGGGGGAATGCAGGGAGGAGGAGGCCAAACTCTGTGGTGGCCAGTGACAGGACAAGGGGTAACAGGTACAGGTTGAAACCCAGGCAGTTCCCTGTCCATGTGAGGAAGAACTTCTTTGCTGTGAGGGTGACAGAGCCCTGGAAGAGGCTGCCCAGAGAGGCTGTGGAGTCTCCTTCTCTGGAGATCTTCCAAACCCRCCTGGCTGCCACCCTGTGCCCCGTGCTCTGAGTGTCCCTGCTGGAGCAGGGGGTTGGACTAGATGATCTCTAGAGGTCCCTTCCAACCCTAAAGATTCTGTGATTCTGTGATTCCATGAGTGTTGACAGTGTTTTCCACTGATCCTTTCACCTGTCTCATGGCAGAGAGTACTGACTTACTGGTATCTCTATCCCCTGTGAACACAGATGGAGTTTATGGCTCTATAGTTTGTAACTGTTTGTAACTCTTTTAAAAATGTGGCAAATATCAGCTACAGAATCTCTTTTTAAAACTGCTTCTTCCGCAGGAACTGTGTCCTCTGCAACTTCTGCTTCCCATGAACWAGGAATCCTAGATTTGGGGAATTAATGCTTTTATAACACTTGGTGTTGACTAGAGACTTGCCTGAAGGTTTTGCTGCCTTGAATCTTAGCCTTCATGTGAGCCCCATCCTTTCCCATCGTTACAGAGTCTGCCTGCTCTACYATTCCCCCCTGTCCCACACAGGGAGAAGTTAAGAGGCAATACAGTGTCTGTCTACCTCGTGCTTATTGCTTAGGTTTGTGCCTGCTTTTAAACTTCCATCTAATCATTTTTGGGTCTCATAACCTTTTAGCCTTTTTTTTTACTTTACTTTTTGTGGATTTTATTTTTTTATTGGCTATAACTCAGGTCTCCAGTCTGCATTTTTCAAGTATCACAAGTAWAAGATTAATTTTTCTTCTTAGCCTTGCTTCCTAAGGAAACAATTCWTATCCAATCATGTTTCTTGTCCATAATAACTTCTGGGCAATTTCAGCCCAATTTGATAGAAGGTTAAAGGCCTTCAACACATTAAGCTCCTGAGGTTTCTATAAAAGTCAGTTTGGTTAGAGGAAARAGGAAGAAAAACCACCTGCATCAGGGGAAAGGCATCTGTCACTCAGATCTCTATGAGTTTTGGGTAGTAGCAGAGGACTGGCCAGCAGTGATTTGTCCAAACAGACTGGGAACATGGGAGGGAGTTGAGCTGCTGGGTGGCGATAGGATTTTGAAAACCCTGGACACTTMTTTCAGGAAACTGGACTCCACCAGATCCATGGCTCATTAGATGACTTTGTTAAATAGGAAGGCTAAACAAACTTTTTTCTCCCTCTTGATTTTGTCACTTCTTTTCAAGCCTATGCTTCTGAAAACAGGAGTCTCAGGTTAGAATAGTTTCCCCAAAAGTTTCTGAAACTCAAACTCCCAGCAGCTCTTACTGAAATTGATGGGAGCTGCTGCTGCTTCCAAAAATAAAAACGTGTTGCCAGTGGTACAAATGCAGATAATCCAAATATAAGCTATAGTTTTGAGCCTGCATCTATGTCTGAGCCCTTCAGAATAAGTGGCCTGATTTTTATAGCTGCTGAGCAGCCCGACGGGAGTCAAGGCACTTATCAGATGTACAGACCTGACTGTATTTAGAAGTCAAGGAGGAGAAATTTAGGCACACAGCTTGGAGCACCCTTGCCTTACGCCTGCAAGGGGGGGGTTTCAGAGCATTCAGCTTTGCTGTACGTGATGTTATTGAAGTCGCTGGGGTCCAGAGGGAAAGAGTTAAGCCAGCACAAAGCGCTTCGGAAGGCTCCCGTCTCAGCATGTRCATCTGTGTTGGAGACAAATGCTGGAATAAAAAATACTTTGCAGGTGCAGCACAGCCAGATGAGCRCGGTGGAAGAAACCATAGACTTCAGATTCCTTGGGCTGGAGCGGTGGCTCTCGCCGCTTAATGCTACACACATACCAGGGGCTTTTCTGTGTTTGTTTTCCCCGGCTGCGTTGTTGTTTTAGGAAAGGGGAACAAACACAGAGCGCTCGGCTTGCCGAGCTGCCAGCGGGCCCCGCTAGCGCCCCGCGCCGACTCCAGCCCGCTCCATGGGCTCGRGCGCCTGCCCCGCTCCGGCCTCCGCTTCAATGGGGCTTTGTGCACCCGGCTGCCTGCCCGTGGGCCGCCTTTAACCCCTTCCTAGGGTCTGCTCAGGCTCAAAGGAGGGAGACGGGAGAGTTCAGAGGTTTTTCAAGAAGCTGGGGCTGCCGTAGCAGCGGGCACCACTCCTGCCGGAGCAAGGTGGGAGAGGTGCCACGGTGGCACCGGAGGAGCAGGATTTATTCGATGGGCGGTGGGTGATTTATCACCTTCCGCTTGACAGCCGCAGGATTACACATCCTATCGAGTCGGAGGTGGCTGCCCGTAAGGAGATTTACCTGTTAACGCAACCCCCAGAGTGAAACGGTCTGGATTTAATAAAGATGCCAGATTTACCACAAGCAAACGAGAGGCTACAGAGGCCCACATGATTAAGTGGCAAAACGGAGGGAGAAGCTGGGCGGAAATGAGGTGAAACACGAGGGAACGACAGCTCCAAAGTATGGACTGAAAAGCAGAAGAGGCTAAAACACCTGGATGGGAGCCTCGAGAGGCTCTTAGGTGTAAAGTGGCAGCTAAAACACTGGTAAGAGACCCTTGTATAGCACGGCTTGGAGTCTCTGCTTGCCCTCCACTGGAAAAAGTGGCAGAACATTGCCAAAGGTTCCTGGTGCTATTTATGGAAATGAGATAAAATTGRAGCCAGGTTTGGGGTAGGCAAAACCTGCTTGTTCCAGAGCTGTAAAACTGGAACGCTGGTTTGGATTAAACGCCYGCGGGCTCCGCGTCTCCTGAGCTCGTGAGAGGGCAGCTCCTGGACAGGGGGTGCCGCCGGTGGGTCTCGGTGCCTCGAGGAGCTGCGGGGGCTGCGCGGCCCTTGTGCTCTGCGTGCTCGTTGAAACTCGGCAGCAAGTCAGGCCTCTAATCTGCAGCAGTCTGTGCGGACAGACTGGGGAGACTGGGTTAGTGCAGTTGTTCAATGACCCTGTGACTGAAGAGTGTGTGCTAGAGACTCGTGGATGTATCGCCATTTCCRTACTTGTGGATATTCATGGAAAACACTTGACATAGGGAGATAGAAACATGCCCACACATCAGAGCTGATTGCAAGGTCAGATTCCCCAAAACAGGCTCAGAAAAAATACCTGGAAGTTTATACACACACAGAGYTTGTACAGAAGCCCTCCCATGCCAAGAGCCACATCCTGCGTGGCCGTGTACCTGTGCAAGCTGAGAGAGACCTGTCCCTTAGCCCCGTTCACGTGTGCGCAGGCTCGGAGGGCACATCTCCTCCTTCCAGAGGTGCTGCCTTCCAAAATCTGGCCTTAATTTTCRGCCGATTCACTATTGCAGCCAAACGAACCTGCGAAACATATGGCGCGAATAACGTTGGCCGGAGTGGACTGCACGGCCCGCGTTTGATTTGTAACTTTTCCTCGCATTCCCGTTCGAGTGGGAGTCCGTGATGGGCCCTAGCCCAGGGGCCGCTGGAGGCGTCCGCAGCTGCCTTTCATCACGGAGGCGGCTGCRGACGGATTCCAGCGCGGAGAGCCCGGCCTAGGCCAGGGCCGGGGCTACCGTGGAGCACCGAGCRCACCCAGGCCGGCCCACGGAGCAGCGGGGCTCGCGCTCGGCCTCTGCTCCCCTGGGACAGACATTGCAGATCACCACAGAAATTCAGTCTGGGGAGGGAGRGAGACAGAGAGAGGAGAAGGAGAAAGGAAAAAAAACCYGCGATGAAGATTTGGTAGTGGATTTTAAATCACATTTAGACGTAAATCCTTCAAGTTCACAATTTCCATAGCTTACTGGCATCTGCGGACCCCAGATAGCCTGTAATCACTAAGATTGGTCTAATCTTCCTATGGAGGGTTTTCAAAGGAAGTGTTGAATTACACCAGTTCTTAGCAGGGCTGGGTTTTAACTTGCAAGAAAGTACTTGAAACGCAGCTGCATGCATTAGTGCCAAGGCTATGAAGTACAGCTATGAGGCTTGTAGCTTCCATGCATCTCAATGTGTAATTTGTTATC
>PTEX01000179.1:799711-918853 GCA_003342815.1 Eudromia elegans | reverse complement strand
GTGAGGGTGACAGAGCACTGGAACAGGCTGCCCAGAGAGGTGGTGGAGTCTCCTTCTCTGGAGATCTTCAAAACCCGCCTGGACATCACCCTGTGCCACATGCTCTAGGAGACCCTGTGTGTGCAGGGGGGTTGGACTAGATGATCTCTAGAGGTCCCTTCCAACCTTAAGCATTCTATGATTCTATGATACATTAAAATGGACAGAATTACACCAGGGATCAGGCTGTCCCCATTTGGGTTTTTGCGCCTGGTGGCTGCTTGACTTTAATGGGTGTCAAATTTTCGCCTTCCACACGGGGTTGTGCAGCTGAATGCTCTTGTTCCAGAGCACAGGGATTAAACAGACAATTGAGGTTTCTCAGAAAGGATGCAGAAAACGTCAATCAAAGGGAGAGCCCCTGGGGCTGGGCACCGCGCTGACAGCGCGCACAGTGCACGCTGCTCGCGCTGCTGTGGCCCACGGGGGCTCTGCGGTGCCCGAGGAGAGCYGGGCACGGCGCCCAGGGCACCTCTCGGAGCGAGGGGGACCTGCACGCCCCGCGTGGGGCCTGGAGGGGTGATCTACGGCCCATGACGGGGCGAGGGGCGGTCGTGCTGCAGAGCGAGGGCGCRCGCTGTGCCCGCCTGCTCCGCACAGCACCAGGGCTCTGCCTTGTCCAGGGTGACGCTTGTCTCTGCGTCGCGTTTCCACCCCTGGGAGGCTTCAGGGGCCTCGTACGAAAATGGGAAGGAATCCAGGGCAGTGCTGCGTGTGCCCTGGGCAAGAAAGTGGCGGGAGGAGGGACCTGACCTTGGGGATGAATTCGTGCTGTGCTGTGCTGCCTCCCGATCTAAATGGCCTGACTTGGCACATGTAAACGTGTCTGCTACCTGCTCAGGAACCAGTCAGTACCTTTCTTTCCCTTTTTTTTTTTTTTTTTCTTTTTTTTTATGACAATGCAAGTTTCCAGCTTTGGGTTTACTTAGGGGGAAAAAAAGCCTTTTTGGTTTCACTTGGTTTGGGGTTTTTGTTTGTTTTGGAATAGCACTGCTTCCCGGCATGGGACCACAGAAATTCATTCTCCCCGGCTGTGTGAAAGCCAAGCTGTGCAGGGAAACCTGTTCCAAGCACTTGCTGGTGTTTGTGCCGGCCCCGCTTTGCAGGGCAGAACGGGCACGACAGGGACACTGGGCAGTGACAGTGACTTGTTTGTTGCACCAGGGCGATGCTGCAGTGAGGTTGCATCGACTACCTTGTCAAGAAGCGGTAACAACGCAAGGGTTCGGGGAAAGACAGTGCCCAGCGCTACCCCAACGTATTCCACGTCGTTGGGGAGGGCGCTGCTAACTCGTCTGTGTGTTTTGCAGCGTTCCATGACACTGTGAAACGCGTCTCAGCTCCTTTGGGAAGAGACCTGTGCAGCCCTTCGCAGCTGGGGATGCATCCTATGGTTTCACGAGCCAAGGACATCTTGTGTTTTACAGTACAGGGGGCTGAGGTTGTTGTGTGCTAGGTTAACAAGGTGACAACACCACCCTACCCCATGTTAGACTCCCCAGGGTACCACAGATGTGGCCTTGGGCATCTTCTCCGTCCTCCTGCCTTTAGGATCTGGGTATCCGTGTGTGCATGAACAGGAGGGTGGTGGTTGCTTGAGATGTGAGTGGGTTGGGCCTCATACTTGTCAGCGTGCTGGRAGTCTCTGGCAGTTGTCCTATGGAAAAGCATCCTGCAGCATTTCTTGCCATTTTCTTGGTATGTGGCTGCTTCACTGGTGTCTTAGGATCAGGCTCTCCAAGAACACCAGACAGACTTAAGCATGCAAGAACCTATATGCTCTGTCCGGATTGTTTGTATAGCTTGAGGACAGGCTTTCTGGAGGACAAGAAAGTCCTCAAATCCCTTCCTTCCTTCCTTCCTTCCTTCCTTCCTTCCTTCCTTCCTTCCTTCCTTCCTTCCTTCCTTCCTTCCTTCCTTCCTTCCTTCCTTTTTATTGGAGGTTCACTTACAAATACAATAGGATCATGAAATATAGGTATCCCCCAGGAGATTATTCTTCAGAGAGGGTTTGTTTTATCCATATCTCACCTTTCTGAGCTTAAACACAATGATTTAGTATCTGAGAGCTAGCAGGGGATGACAGTGCTCCTGATTTCTCCCTGAAATACACTATGGTGAATTAATAATAATTCTGTGGAAAGTAGTGAAATAGTAATAAGCAGGATAAATYTTGGTGAATACGAAATGTCCCATTTATTTTTCATCGCACTTAGGCAAAAACTTCACCCATTACGCATGGCAATTTTCACGTGAATCTAGTTGGAGAGATGCTGCCTCTGTGGTCAGCTAGGCCCAAATWGTCCTTCCTGAAGCCACAGCACCTTAGCAGTGGGGCGGAGTTCTCTGTATGCACGTTTTCAGTTGCCATGCCTCARCTGATGACATACCTAGAAGGATTCATCTCCAGATCATGGACCTAAACACGGTGTCCAAATTCCTCCTTTACTTAGTGGAGATGTGGGCAATACAATTGATAAAGCCCAGGTTGCTATCCAGCTGTCTGAAAGCCTTTTCCTGTATTCGATTAGGGTCCTGTTAAGCTGTCTCACAAGTTGTTGTGCATGTTAGAGCCTACCCAAATTCCGAGTTATCCATTCATGGTGCATAGAGTGGTGCTTAACTTCCACTGAGGATGTTTATTCAGCAGCTCTCTGTATAAGGATATCAATGCACCCTGAGATCTTCAGATGCAGAGTACCGTGTTAGGACACACTCTTACTTCTCTATGAGCTGTTTTTGAAGGCTGCGTGCTCACAGTGCTGTGTGGCTTTGGGGCCAGGATTGCAAGATGCTGAACAGCCTTCATTGACTCACTGGCCCAAATGAATCAGACATACTGGAAGAATGCAGCATTTCATAAGATTATACCCATACTGTCTATTTGCTGTCATTATCATGTCCAAGAGAGACTTAATTTTGTGTCGTGGGAATAGAACTGCTAGGATCCTTCATCTATCTACAGGTGAAGTGTGGAGACCGAGACCCAGCACCACAGAAGGATTTGAGTCCCTTGCTCTAAGCAAAGTCAAGCACAGTGAGGTGCCTAAGAACCCTCACAGGTCTGAGTCAGAGACATCAGGGCCACATCTGTATTAGTAAAGTGAACATGGGGAGGGAACTTCCCAAGGCACTGGAGCATGAGTGGCTGTACAAAAATGATTATCTGTTTGAAAGGCCCATGACCAATTTCTGTCTCAGAACAACTCAAACTCCCCCAAATATTTCCCAGATAGAGTTCAGCCATCTATATGGGTCAGGGACCATTCCCGATAGACTATTTGAATGTGTGTTCAAGCCCTGCTTTGGGTGGGTTGTTGGCATCAAGACCAGAGAAAATCCCAGGGATGTTCAATTTTCCTGTATTTTCTTATTATGTTGTCTGGCTCACGCTTAAAAAGTCACACAGAGTTGGGATAGAACTAGAGATGAGATCAGACCTCCTGCCTTCTAAGCCTTTGCAGTAACAGTGTTTTAGAAGGGCTGGAACAAGARCAACGAAGGGAGATGGAAAAAGCCYCGGTACCTCCTCACCATGGAGAGAAGGGCAGGGCAGTGGTGGGCAGGGTCATGTAGATCCGTGTTGGTGTGTGCCCGTATGAAGCCCAGCTTACCTTCCTGTATTACTGCATCTGCTGTAGAGATGCCAATTATTATTCCTAGTGAAGAAAATCCCTGGGAATTTAGCAGGGAAGGCGTGGTATTTGACCTCTTCCATATATTATTTTTCTAATAGAGAATTATCTTTTTTTTAGTGTTGTACAGCCTTGGTGGACACAGGGTTTCTCATATGCTCAGCTTCAGTGACAGAGGATCATTTTCTGAGCCTGCCATTTCCCCTGCACACACAATTCATAAAATTTCCTGTTTTAATATGGAGAAATTCAAATAAAAACCCTTAAAGGAGAAAAACACAGGCCATCTCCAAAGAACTGTACCATGTCCTTCCATTCAGTGAGTAATGATGGAGTGCCTTAAACCTCATCCCTTGGTATCATTTGGATCGCTGACAACTCCWCTCTGTCATGGGATGAGTAAATATCAGTCTGTTCCCAGGAAGATTAACTAGTAAAATGATGGAGGAAAAAAGAAAAAAAAAAAAAGAAATAGCTTCTCAGCATGCTGCACTTAGACTGCCTTCCAAACTCCCTTTAGACTCTGCCGGGCTTTGTTTTTAAGGTACTTTAATTTTCCAAAATCTTGGAGTGTTTTTTAAAAAGGGCCCATTTTTCCTCCCCAAAGCAGCTAATTTAAGCCAGGATTTAGCACTTTGATTAAAACCCTTTAGTCTGCCGTGGAAAGAMGTTGATAAAGCTCCTATCTATTACAAATGCTGCTCAGAACAGCACAGAGTGCATCTTGCCTGGGTTAATCAGAGCCCTCTCTGTTTGAGTGTTAAAGAAGCGTGGAGCAGCAGGGAAGGATTAAAGCAATCCTGGCCCTGAGTGACTCCATGAACTTCAGTAAGGRCAGATTTCTACTCAGCATCACTTACAAGGGGACTTCATTTTAGTCATTAGAAAAGTGGACTTGTAGTCTTGGATACTTACTGGGGTCCCTCTACAGTCAGTGGAGTGAGTCAGGCTGGTGCAGAGAGCCACTGTCCTGGCCACTCACCCTGCGACAGGTCGTGTTTCCGTCTGGGGGACCCATCGTCCTCTCCACCAAAGGGTGACAGCCTGGGGAAAAGGTTGGTTTTGGCCTCCCAAAGGCGATGTTTGGTGTCTCAAAGGTGGTGTTTGGTCTCCCATAGGTGATGTTTGGCCTCCCAAAGGTGGTGTTTGGCCTCCCAAAGGTGGTGTTTGGCCTCCCATAGGTGGTGTTTGGCCTCCCAAAGGTGGTGTTTGGCCTCCCATAGGTGGTGTTTGGTCTCCCAAAGGTGGTGTTTGGCCTCCCACACTGTTGTCTGCTGGGCTCTTCAGCTGCAGAAAAGGGAGCTGCATGGGCAGAAGGACAAGGTGGCAAAGCCCAACGCAGGCCTCTCTCAAGGCTTCTGTGATGTATGAGGCTTCCCAGCTSCCCCCAGGGAAGGGTGCCTGCCCTTCCCCGTGCCTCAGCTAGGTCCGTGTCTCCCTGCCTCTTCTCCCTGCCCACGCTGTGCATCGCGGATGGAGCTGGTTGGCATGTCCCTGCTGTGGGGAGGCTGTGGCAGATCACAGGGAGCCTCCTGGTGGACCCCCTGGTTTCTTGGCTGGCCTGGGGTGGTCTCCCACACTGCAGGAGCCAGTACAGCCGCTCGCTGCCCACCACAGTGGTCCTTCACGCCCTCCCCTACAYGTTCAGGCTGCCTTTTGCCCTTGGCCCTAAGGCTCAGTTCACTGCTGCTGGTGCTGGAGCACCAAGGAGGCAAAGGGCTTCATTGCACTTGGCTTTCCCTTCATATTGCTGCAGTGTGCACTAAAAGCTCAGGATCCAGCCTTGTAGATTGAGATTTTTAACTGTGTTGCACTGAAGGTGGATTAAAATAGACATCCAGAATACAGTGAAGTGATTTACAGCATCTGACTCTCTACAGGCTTTGGAGATTCAGTTTATGTAACAGATGCTCTACATACACAGGCTAATCCCTCCCATTGACACTGGCTGAGGACTGTTTACTTCATTGCCCAAACATGATCATGTCAGGCTCCCATTTCCCCAGGTCATTTTATCCAGGGAATACAAAGCACTCTGCTAATGTTAACGAGTTAATCAGYGTGGCACCACTCTGTAAGAGCAAGTTTGCCTGAATGTAAAGCAAGGCCTAAAAAACCTTAGGAGAACCTAAAAGCCACATTCCGGCTGTAGGAGCTGGGGTTGTATTGGAAATCTCATCATCTACCTTGCCCTGAGGTTCTAGGAACTGCCTCACCTAAACTGACACAACTACACACACAAAAATGGCCCTCCGGATTTCTTTCTTTTTTGTGTGCTTTTAGCGTAGTGCTGTTTRGGGGGTCATTTTTCATCTAATAGATCAGGGCTTTGCAGCTGTAGCTAGCTAGGCTTGGCTCACTGAGCTCAGTCTTTCTTCTCAGGTTTCTGCTCAYGGTGACACACATAGTTTTGCTTTTGAGATACATGAACCACAGAGGTTCAGGCAGTGCTGGGCTCTGAGGGCAAT
This sequence comes from Eudromia elegans, assembly GCA_003342815.1. Lineage (NCBI taxonomy): Eukaryota > Metazoa > Chordata > Aves > Tinamiformes > Tinamidae > Eudromia > Eudromia elegans. The sequence continues at coordinate 912,711 of PTEX01000179.1, read as the reverse complement.
GGGAAGGAAAAAGGGGACTTGGGCTTTCACTTAGGATCTAAGCTCCAGGTCAGGTAGGAAGTGAATTTTATGGTTTCAGGAAATTCATGGGTGTGAGAAGGAGAGGGGCTGGGRCTAAACGTGCCCTTCTTGCTGATGAAGTGGAGCACGCACATCTGCCTTGCAGAGCAGGGCAGGGGCACGCTTGCCAACCTCTTGCTTCCTTTCTCGCTCGTGTTTCTTCAGTGCAGCTCATGGTTTAAAGGTGCACATGACACCCACAGCCTGCGCTATCCAGAGCGCTCCCTGCTCGTGGTGAAGACACTTACCTCGGGCGGGGAGGGAGCTCCACACTGGAGAGTCTTCCCTACCTGTGGCGTTGTGCCGGCCACGCAGGTGAGGGATGCTGGGTGCCCTCCAGCAGCCCTTATGGTGCCTGTTGCAGCACGTTCCTTCCCGCTGCTGTGGCAGAGRCCGAGCCTTAGCAGAACCAGGGACACATCCTGCAGCTGCAGGGAGTTTTCCACCCGCTYGACATTCATGCACCACGCTGGCAAAACACTTAAGCAYGTGCTTAATTGTGGTGTGTAAGTTTTATCAACCTAAGTATTGCCACTCACCTGGAACCACGGGAGACAGGGCTGGAAGGGACCTCAAGCTGCAGCTCCAGCTCTTCTCCTCTTGCCTCAGGGCTGGATCAGCACGCTCTGAATCTGGCCTCGGTGCAGCCCACTGTGCCAGTCTCCGGCAGCGCGGATCCTCGTGCTCCCAGGGCTGCTCCTGCGGGTTGCTTAGTGCTAAGCACGTGTTTCAGTCCRTTGGTGGCTTGGGACCCAATTCAAAGGAAATATAGGATATTACATTTCAGAGAGTAATTTTATGAACGGTTTTACTCATTCGTTTATTTCATATGGAAACAGGGCTCTTAGCATTGGTGGTTCAGAACTGTTTGTTTTTAGGGGTGTTTTTTCTAGGTGTCCTGCATTTACCTTTAGCAAAAGGTACGGTGGGGGACAGAAAAAGTAGCATTAACATCTAAAGTGCTTATGACACATATAAGGATAAGCTTTGGAATAAGGTCTCACCATGTTGGGTAATTTTACTGCAGCAGTTTCCTGGACTGCACTCAGAAATTAAGTAAATTGGAGGTAGTTGGCAAAATGATGGGTGTGCTCAGTCAGAGGGAATCTAATGGTTTTCAGTAAGTCTTTCATGCACTATATGCATTCATTTTGCAAGAGAGCTAGTTACGTGATGAAGGTAGAAGATGCCATTTTAGGCCAAAAGGRGCGTTATTTGCTTCAAGTGAATCACGTTTTGTGTTATCCTGCTGTATCGCATTGACCTGTAACGCACATGGGCACTATTTGGCACAAAAAGTCAGCAATATKCAGGAGATTTCTTTACACTGAGTTAGGATGAGAGCTCATTGCTGCTCAGAGACGCAGAAGGGAGATTGTGACCCCTCCAGGCAGGATCCGGGCGGCTGCAGGCCCATATTTGTCCCAGGGACACTGGGAGCAAAGCCAAGTCTCTGCCCYGTCCCCTCCCTTCCTGGACTGCAGCAGAGCCAGCAGCTCCCACCAGCAGCAGCCACTTGCACCATGCTCAGACCCAGAGAATAGATCCAGTCTGGGCACCCTCCTATATAAACAGCTGGCCCCTGGTTGCTTTTCCCTCGCTGGTCTCAGTTTTGCTACAGCAGTACCRGGGTCTGTTGTTCACCTGGGCTCTAACGCTTCTGCCCATCAGCTGAATGCTTGTTGTATGTTACATCCCTATCACATCCGCTGGGATTTGGGCACTTAATAACATACAAAAACAATCTTGCATGCCTTGWACAAGGTCTTAACCAAGACAAGCACCCGCTGGTTGCAGGAGGGAGCAGCTGGACGGCAAAATTCAGCCCAGGTTGTGAAAGTGCTGCAGAGTGGTGGCCAAAGCCCTGCCAGCTCCTCCTGACCCCGAAAGAAGCCTGAGGCCGGCGCAGGCCACACGTGCCAGCGCAAGGCCACACTGGTAGTGTCCCTAAACGTGTTCCCAGGAGGAAAGGCCAAAGCAGAGCAGGCTTTGGGAGCTCCCTAAGGGACAGTGACCCTTGTGTGCACAAGCAGGCTCCCAACAGCCCCCAGAGCGACGAGCTCAGGCAGAGAGGAGCATCCGTATCGCAGGGTGAAAGAGGCTGTGCCCCCCGTGCACATGGCCCATGTCCTTGCCCTGTGAGGCRGAGTGGGCAGCACAAGTCTGGAAGTCTCTGGTAGAAAGGCCAAGGTAGAGCACGGAGCCATTTCTGGATGCACCAAGCCAAGCTCTGCTCCACGCGGGATTCGTCATAGCTTCTAGAAAATGACTCATTTATTTTTTCCACTCTTTTAAAGAACTCACTGCTGGAGTACGTCCCCGTAGCCCCCTTTGGCCAGGTCTTTCCCAAGGTTGTTTACAGGTCCCGTTTCACGTCCTTGCTGCASGCGCTGGTCGACGCCGGCGACGTTTTGGGCAGCGGCAGGTGAGGTACCGAGGAGGGCAGACCGGGATCCTGTGGAGGAGCACTCTGCAGCTTGTTGCTTAGGCAGGCATGTGGTACGTCTAAAAATAACAGCTAATGGAACGGGGAGCCAGCAAGATCTGTTGATTTATAATGGCTTTTTTCCTGGTTTATTGCTTGAGTGCCCTGCCCACTGAAATTTGACATTGCCGCCAGACTGCCATTAGATAATGAGCAAATGCTCTCCTCTCCGTTCGCATGCAGCCCTCCGAGTTTCTTGGCATGAGCCCTTCTCCTCTAATATCATCYGGGAGAATTAGAAAGATGACTTCTGAACTAATTAAAGCATCTTGCTGCCTTCCAACGACAGTTAAACTGCAGATAGCAGCATGGGRGATGCACGTACAGACACGACGCAGACCCAACAAATGCACTTCGGCTGGATTCCTGTTTCATTTTAGATTGGAGTTTTTAGCATTGGCTTCTGTCAAGAAACACAAAGATAATAAAATGTAGGTGTCCAGGCTTTCTTCCTTCCCAATTTCAGAATTAATCCTTGAGTTGTCTTCAGAAAGGATTTTGTCCCTCGTAAAACAGAAACATGYGAGTCTATTGATCTCTTTGTATATTTTTACTTTTAAAGGCACAGTAGATCATACAAAGCGAAAGCAATACTTTATACAGTTTGTAGAAAATAAATCTGCTTTATCACTGCAATAAAAAAGGAGCCAGATGTTTAGGGGAACACRTTTCATATGGAAGAGGCTTAAAGTTGTGGAACTTGCTAAAACCATGCAAAGCTGCAATTGCGGAGAAAACAGGAAGACAACTTCCTCCCTGAGCCAACACTGTTTCCCAAGGAGGAAGCAGGGCTTTTTCTCCCTGCTCTTTGTTGATTTGGAAGCAGAGACAACTATTAAGCCATGACCAAAAAAGGCTTGTGCTACCCATGACATCAGTGGTAAAACCAGCCCCCTTCCCTCCTCGCGGCAACTCGAACTGCATTTTGAGAGACTTCTGCTTCCCCCATAAAAAGCTGGAAGATGCATTAGTATCTTTGTTTTATGCCCAGTATTTAATGTCGGGATAGTAGCACTGAGCATATTCCCCGCTTCCCAGAAAGCTGAGGTGCCTCCGAGATTCCCATGGAACAAAGCAGTTCTCTCCGATGCTTTGTTAATCAATGAATTTTATTTCACTTCACGACCCAAATCCCTGCCCTACCCCTCTGTGTTCGACTACGTCCCCAAGTGTCCCACRCTGCTGGCTGACCTGGAGGGGAGCCTGCAGACTGCCTTTAATGTGGGGATGGGACATCCTGCAGGAGTGCAGAGAGTTTATTGCCTGGAGGGTGGCTTAGCATGGGCAAAAACGTGTGTGTGACACACGGAGGTTGTGTATTTGCATGGAATGGGGGTGTTGCAGCAGAGCAGAGGTGGTACCCTGTCTTTCCAAGGAGCTGTGAGCTCCTCTGCCAAACTCTCCTAGCGAGAGCAAGGTTGGGTGGTGAAGGACCTTGTTGTCAGCACCTGGGGCTTAATGCTAAAGAAAAACAGATTYTTTTCTTCAATCCTTGAGGTAATATGATGATAAACTGAGACTTCGAATTCTCAAACTGTACTGAATATTTTGTAGTGCATTGAACGCATAGAGGATGCTGTGTCTTTATATGGCTTTTGACATTCTCTTGTTAGTCTCCTGTTATCTAATCGGAGGATGCCATGGGTAGGTGTGATCTGCAAAGGATGTCTGCTGTTCAGAAATCCTGACTGCATAACCTGGGATTGACACTTGCACTTACAAATGATTTCTSTGCGTGTAGATGGAGGTTTTGAGCGCAGAAAGGGTGCCAGGTACCACCTAAACTCTGTGTAGCTGTATCCCAGGAGGCTAATAAAAATCCCAAGGGGGTTGTGTTGCAGCTACCTCTGTATTTTGGGAGTTTTTTTCTCATTTTTTTTGACTTTGCAGATTTAATTCTTTGCCTTATGAGTGCTTGCAGTTGCCCGTGCATTTCTTCTCCTCCATTCCAGCTTGGCAGTTCTGACTACACATTTAGAAGAGGAAAAGTTTTCCCAATTTTTATCCCATGTGTAGATGTGCACATGTGCATATATCTAGATTGGGTTGCAGACATGTCTTAAGATATTTGCATCACAGTTTCCAGACTCACATCTTGGCAAAAGTCCTATTTGCCAATTATTTGTTCCACAGGTTCCCTCCTTTGGACCTTCCAGTCTTGTTCTTCTCTCACCCAGGGCCTCCTGTGTTCCCTGGGCTCCTCTGGGTGACTGGGAGCCATGGAGSTCCCTGACACACAACACGAGTGGGGAGAAAGGCAGAGGGGTGTTTCCTTAGTCTTGGAGGGACCAACATCCAYTTGGTGAGTGTAATGTGACCAGAGCAGAGAGAAGGAGATGGATGAAAACAATATAGGCCTGAAAAGGTACAAGGGGAGGCATCGCTTCARGAGTCTCCAGCAGTGGCATCTGACCTTCTTCTGTCCTCCACCTGGGACTCGCACACGCAGGGAAGTCTCCYGAGATACGCAAGGCTCTCCTAGTCCACCTCAAATCTTTGGGCTCCCTGTTGGTGGGTCAGGGCAATGGTAACCAAGAAAGTGAAACCGTCTGATCCGAGAGGCCTTGCAAGCGGTCGTTGCAGGAAAGGCTGCTGTGTTTGTGGCCTGGAAAGGGGCCAGCAGGAAGTGTCATCAACCTCAACTCARTTTAACGAAGAACATTTTTTGTTTCTAGCTCCTTTTATCGCACCAAACCAGTTACTTTCCTGGGATTTGGAGTAAGTGTGACAGCTCTGCATTATAAGTTTTGACAACCCTTTAGTACCCTCTAACAGGCTTAGGAGATAGGCCTGCAAAGCTACCCAGATGACATCCTCTGGAGCACAGGGCTTCAAAGCGAAAAGATTCCCCTTTTCCCTCCTCCCGCTCTCTCCAAATGCAGCACTTGGATGACTTCTTAGCAATATAGATTTTGCAGTTGCAAGGAAAAAAAATACTTCAAGTTATAATGAAGCAAGGAATATTTTCAAGATTAGAGTCAAATGTTTTGTGAAACACTGAAAGGAAAAGGTTTAGCATCTTTCTTTAGGATCTCATGCAAGAAGTTCAAAACTGTAAAGTTTCCCCATGGGAAAACTCCTTTGTAAGATCCTCACCTTTTCTGCTTCCATGTGGCTTAATTCTCAACATTGTGCAACAGAAGCAAATTCCTTCTGAGCTTTCCTTTTCCTGCCCCACCATCTCTGCCTTCCCTGGGCTACATTGTGAATACATAATGTAGCTTAGCAGATAGATATTCATATTTTAATTCTATGCATTGTTATAAAACATTACGATCTTAACTAGCTAAATTTTACTGCTAATGTTTATCAAATTGGCTGCATGTGGAATTGGAATTMAAAAATAGATTCAGAAGACCATGATATTGATTTGCATGTTATTAGTTGAATAAGCCTGATATTTCAAGGAAAATTATGTCAAAACCAATGTATATTTTCMAGCTGATTGATGTATTAAACAATAGGAGTGCTGCATTTAGGAACTGCACTGAGCGATAATCTCAGGCCATCTTGTCCTCAGTTCAAAGCTGGTGGATCTTATCCTCTTGCGTGTAATTTTTATTCCTAGATTCGAGGGAAAACTTGGTCTACATTGTTTAATTCTGAAGTAGGTGCTTTAAGTCAACTAATTATTGAACAGAACTTAACTGAAGAAACAGAGAGGAAGAAGAAGTGTTTTCTGCACCTGCAGAACAAGTTGCAGCTGTCAAAAGCTACTTCAGCACTTCAGCAAATTCTTGTGCCAGGTGCCTAGCCAGTAATTTCCCCTAATTCTGTTTTACTTTTTAAACACATCAGTAACAGCATGGACTGCTCGACCGTGTTTTGAGAAATTGCAACATTTTTAATGCAACTTTCCAAGTACCCAAAAGCATCTTGGCCTTTGATAGGTAGATAAGATGCAAAAAAAAAAAAAAAAAAAAAAAAAGTCATTATTTTTACTGGAGAGAATTCAGATGGCAGTTTGCAGAACATGCCCCTTACTGTCTAATCTAAACTTGACTCCTAAATTCAGATTTTTCTTTGCATTTTTTAATAAGAAATCATGAACCCACTTGCAGAAAGCAGGGTGCAGCGTGGTTCACCTCATTGTACACAGGAATATCCCTAGAGGTAGCAAACAAAGGATCCATCTCATCTGCTGCTTTGTGACCAGCAATGTCCAGTAAAAGACATTTAGAGAAAAGTGAAAGAAATTGGGTCATTCTACACCTGGCAGATAGWCCTGCTTCTCAGTGCTCACCAGCTTACCAAGACCAGATGCAGTCACCACTGAACCAGTGCTCTATGAACTTGTCCATCCACTCCTYGAACCCACTTCTGCTTTTGGCACTAAGATCTCATTCAGTTATATGCACAGTTTGATTCATGAGCAAGATGGCCAAGATGGTGCAAAAGGAACATGGCRAATTTCTGCTTTTCACAATGTTATCGAGAGATTTTGGGTGTCAGTGAAGGATTTGCATTAATTTCAGTGAGGGTCATAACATGTGATCTGAGGATGGCATTTGGCCRTGAGGAAGGCTGTGTGTCTACCCCAGGAAGCTTTGGTGATATTTGAAATCTTTTTGTCAGTAATGCCCTTCTCTGAGTCTGACCATAAATTTTCCAGCATTATTCCTGCTCTAGCTGGTGCATTGAGCACATAGAGGGCAGTGCACRAATGGAAGGACTGAGGAGCCACTTTTCCTTCTTTATGTATGGAAGAATTACAGCAAAGGAAAACTCCTACTCCCCTGTGCTCTGAAACCCAGAGTCTACAGAGCAGCTCAAAGCACAAAATTTGGACCACGGTCTAAAATTTCCTCAAATCTGAACTTTAAGCAAAGCGTCTGGTTTAGGTTTACGTTCCGTATCTGGGTCACTTTCTCCAAGTACTGTCAACACCCTACCCAGTAAGCAAAAGGCAAGGAGCTGGGGATTGCCCAGYGTTTGTGGCACAGTTAGTTACTCACATAGCACATGGTGACTTCCTGGCATCTAGCAAGAAGGCCAAAAGTAGCRAGTACAACAACTAGGTTCTCCTTAACTCCAGCTCAGGGACAAAGGGAGGAATGCATGGGAAAAAAAAAAAAAGAGGGTTATGCTCATGGAGTCTGAACTGTGAGTCAAAAACAAACTAGATGAAATATGGAATCGAGARGGTACATTTTGGTCCATTTTTCCAAAGCATCCTGCTGAGTTAGGAGTCAACCTGCACTCCTGAGTCTCCAGTCACCTGATGTGACACCTGCCTAGGGACAGCCCATTGCCCTTGCAGCAGAGCCCGGGGATCAGCAACAAGGGCAAAATGCTRCGTATCTTGGCTTTATCTCAGTGCGATGCCAGGAGAGGCAATGGSGTGTTTGCCGAGAGGAGCTGGAACCTGGAGCTTCATTCGTGCCCTTTGGGACTCCTGTGTCATGTTCCGTGGAGTTGAAATTACGCAACTGCCYGGAGGTTCCCGGGAAGGACAGAAGAGGCAGCTGGACAGGCAAGCGGCAGAGTTACATGAACTGTATTCCAGTGGGAGGCGAGGCTGAAGAAGTGATTTTGGCAGKGGAGGGTCTTTGACTTAGGTACATAAAGTGGTTGTGCATAAGAACCAGCAGGAGTAAATTTAAATGAAAAAGAAAAAATTCCTGCTAACGTGAGGGTGAAAGGTAAGACCAACAGTCCTCGTGCCCAAAGTCCCTGATTTTTGCGGGAAAAGGACTCACCGCTTTGAGCAAAGGAAGGTCAGTCGCAGAAMAAGGGAGTACCTTTTGTTAAAGAATTACTGCTCTTTCTGCTGAGGGGAAGAATGTATTTTTTTTCAAAAGGTCAAATAATTGGCCTTTGCAGTTATATATCAATGAACATCGGGGGTAGTTATGGAGTGGGGTTTCATGTTGGCCAGCCYGGGTTTTCTTGAAACCTTTATTTTTTTTTTAGTAGCTAAGGAAAATAAGTTTTGCAGCCCAGGAACAACTCAACGGTTCCTTTCCTGCAGTACAAAAAAATGCACTGAAATCAGTGGGGGTTCTGGCTGAGAAAGGAGCAGGATTCCTTTGTGAGCTTCTTAGCCCCACACGAGCCCCGGCACCTAATGCGCTGCAAGTCTGTGCTCGGGCAGGCGAGGGCACGGAGGGGGCCCCGTGGCTCACGTGCAGAGCCCGGACCACGGCGGGTGGGACGTGACGGTCTGCACAGACTAATGATCTTTCCCGTGCTCTGGAAGCCTGTTCTCACACGGGTGCCCCACAGCTTTTCCCACTGCACCTACTGGGGAGTGCTGGCTGGCAGGGGAGCGGCGGGGCGGCCTGGGAGTTGGGATTTGTGCAGATTTAGCAGCCACGGGAGGACACAGGGATCTGGAGCGCTGCGGCATGCCGACCGCAGAGAGCCCAAGGAGCAGCTCTGCCCCCGGCCGGTGTGGGGAAGGCACGGAGTCCAACCCCCGTGTTGCTCTTGGCCTCTAGCCCACGTACGGGGAGCGRCGAGAACTTATCCCATCCTTAATATCTTAAACGTTACAGGCAGCGTTACAGCACAGCCAACATCGATTGGAAAAGCAGGAAGACAGCTAGAGAAAGGCACAATGACAGTAAGCGCCGCGAGCCCTCGCTGGGGCTCATGGAAAGGAATTCCCTCAGCTTTTGCCTGGGTGGAAAAAGTGTCAGCACCCTGAGAGCCCCCATCCCATGTGAACGTGTGCGCTGCACACGCTGTAGGATGCAAGGATGTGGCTGAACTCCAAGGGGAGTTTGCTCTGTGGCTGTCGATGCAGCCCCTTGATTCATGGCTGGGCTTCTTTCTTTCTCGACTTGTTGTTTGAAACACATGTGCAAACTGGCCAGGGTTTTGCTTCTCGTCCTCTTCGAGGAGCGTCGGAACRCAAAGTGCTGCCTCATGAGTTTTGCCGACCCGGTTGCCTTCCAGAAAGTTGCTCACATCTGATTTTGTTTCCTCTGCCCACTCTCTGTAGACAACCAAGTTTCCAGTGTCATTCGCCTCCYACGCACGCTCATTAACCCATTTCCCTCCATCTCTGATCCTACAATGCCCAATTTATCCAATTAATGGTAGGAAATAAGTGGGGTTTTCATGACAAGGGTGTGAAGTTCCGTCTGACACTTTGGATCTTTCCAGAGAACAATGCTCCCTCAATAATTATGTTCAGATGACCATTAAGTCAGTGCTGCCGCAGTCCTCCCTTCAGTTTTAATGAATATAATAAACAGGAATGAACCTCTGCTATCTGCAGCTGCTGCCATTGTCTGTGCACTTCGGATTGCTTCAAAGGAGTTTATTTTAGCTTTAAACCTTTTTCAAACAATGTACAGCGTGAGAGTGAAAAAGAAAGTTCGTTGGTGCCTGTTTTGTTAGCTCACTCCTTATCCAGATGGTTTTGGCATGACAAATCCTACAGTGCAGTTAAAATGAAGCCTCATTTCCAGGAGTGTTTTGGGAGCAGGACCCCAGTAAAGTCACAGGGGTGTGAAAGTGCTCTGAAAATCATATCCTGGAGCCCAAAGTCTCTCCTCGGTCGTATCACCAAATCCCAGCTCAGAGAGTGGCCGTGGATCAGTGTAAGTGAGTGCAGGCCTTGCAGCCCCCCTCAGACAAGGAGAAAATCCTGGCCTGACAGTCTCCTTGTTTGGGGAAATCTCTTAAGCTTTGTTAACATGTCCATCTATCCCAATGAAGCCTAGCACCTAGGACCTCTCCTTTGGAGGCTGCCGAGCACTTTGTGCACGTTTTCAGCACTAGGAATATAAATCCATGAGGCTACGATCCCGAGAGCCACRGTGCCTGCTCCTTGCTCTCACCACTAGCACTCACCTGACAGCACATTACGGATGGACAAATATTTATCCTCCTCTCATCAGGGCTGATTCCTTCCCTGTATAAGAACTTACCCTTTGGGTTTGTTTATTCCTTAGTCAGACAGAAGCAGTGCTGTGTAGACTACCTTTAGTCACCAGGGGGAAGTTAAATTGCTCTTCCCTAGATGTTTTGTTACGRTTGTGGGTATCTGTGGGAGTCCTGAAAAGTTCTGAACGCTGGAGACATTTATTTTCACATTATTATTATTATTATGCACATACATACTTGTGATTAAAGTTGTGTCAGCAAGTAAAATGTAAAAGCCAAGTTTAGGGACTTAAAACTTGCTGAACAAATTCACTTGGGGCTAAAAGTTGGCTTTTCAGACAGTTCTGTGGGAGTTAGCCAACATCTTTGAATTTCTTGTCTTTTATTGGCTTTGAGTCACAATGTTATTGAAACACGAGTTTCCCGTTTTCTATTTAAAAGCTGCTCCGTTGTCTTCCCACCCATAAAACAAGGCAGCTCTAATTGTTAATGTTYGACAGGGTGATAGTTATCGGTTTCTTATTCACGGGTAGGAGGTTGGTCAGCAGCAGCCTGTCTATCTGAACAACAAAATACGCACTGCACAGCCCTACCTCATTAAGATGCCTGATAACTCTTTGCTGTGAGGATTTTTTATACCATTTCCTCAGTGCTGGTCATAAACGTGGTAGGGTGCTTTGAGAACGTATTAATTGGCAGAAGGGACACTGTGTATGCAAAGTGTTGTCACTAGCTGCTTTTATCTTGCACATGCACAGCAGATAAGAATCCAAGTGGTTTTCACCTACAAATGAAAGTGTTAGTTGATTTTACTATTATTTGGTTGATTTGGGTTTTTTTTTCTGTTTTTATATCTAAAGTGCTTAAGATACTCTGTAGCTTCCTTTATCAGCACTGTTTCAAGGGTGAAATTAAGGCTCRCAGCAGCCCTGGGTGGCAGATTTTCAAATCACCAGTTTTAATGAAAAATGCACCGCTATTACAGCATGAGTAGGGAGCTCTGTTTGCATTAGCTATGTTTACTTTACTGCAGGACTSCACATAGGTTTATACTAAAGTACTTGGAAAACCTCACACTTGGTTGTTGCTGTTGTTYAGAGCTAACATCAAGKCAGGTTCTGGTTGGGAAACTATAAAGTTACTCATTTTCCCATCATGGAACTGTTTGAAATATCTTTGGGTTTTGATGAGGAGGTGTTCAGAGGGGGATCCAGCCCTCTTGTGGTTTCTGGGAAATTTCAGGTTTATCGCCCAAATCCCTTCGATAGTCTCCGCCGGAATATGCCCTTCTTTTCCCTTTCCATACAAGTCCGAGGCCAGGCCCGGCCTCGCCAGGTCCGAAGCTCAGGGATGGTCTCCCCTCGAGGAGGTTCCCTCAGCTGTTTGCTCAGGGAACCGAGGGCACATCCTCTGGCTCTAGTGCTTTCATGGGGGTCCATGAAAGCGCATTTTGGGTGGCATCAGCTCTGTAGCTGGCAAGGGTTGTTCCTAGGGCTCGAACTCCTGCTTGACATGGCTCAAGCTCCTATTGACCCAAAATGGAATCGCTCATGGAGAAAGTCTGTGTTTTGGGGACAGGCCCTTGGCGAGCGTCAGCAGCAAGGGGAATGTGGCTGGAGGCAGCCTGGACCTGCTGAAGGACAAGGGAGCCCAGGAAAGCTCCTGGATCCCACCAAGCCTTGGAGAAGGCTCCAAAAATGTAGCCAGTAGGGAAACCCCGTGGATGGGGCTTTAGCAGACGGTTGGCTCCAGAGGGAACTCTTGCTTCTGCTTTAGTCTTTTGCTTAAAGAAAAAGAAACCGTAGGGGTAGTGACTTTTCGGCGCTAGCCCATGTGCCCTTTCTGGACTGCGATACCAGAACCTAACATACCAGGAACACCACCCGTCCTGTCTACCCTGAGGGCATTTTCTGATTCTGTTTAAAGATGCCCCTCCTTGGTTGTCTCATCCCACGCTGAAAATCCTTAGTCTCATTCCTTCATTTTTTGTCCCCCCTTGTTGCCCTTCCTTACATCCACATCTCAATATTGRTTCTTTTTGGTCCTGTCCATCCCCCAGCTCCTTCACTCATGGAATGAGGGAAGGAACAACTTCCTGGACCATGTTACTTTCCCAAAGTAATTCCTGACTGCGTTTCTGTCGATCYGGTGGAGATTTCACACACCATCTTCTCTTGTAGTTAGGAGAGGGAAGTAATTAAAGATGACAGCCTGTTAACACAGTTAAATCATTGTGGCTTCATGCTGCTCGCTGCTGCCCATCACCTCCCGTCTGGGCAGCTCCRCGCTCATCCTGGTACCAGCCTGGGCAGTGCAGCAGGTCCAAGCGTTGGTGCAGGGAGCTAAGAGAGGCTGTCAGAGGTAGATGATGAGAACTCAATGTGCTCTCTGGTGAAACATTCACCCGTGGCTGTTTCCTGAGATTTTAAAAGCAAGCGGCCAGCGGTATTGGGTACCCACTAATTAGATGCAGTTTGAACTGTGTTGTGGAAACGTAGTGAAAATCTGGCCCCTGCTGTGACATCTGCAGTCAGACAAATGACACCACCCAGCCTCTGGTCAAAGCCCATGTTTTCAATTCAGTAAATAACAGCTAAAGCACTTTAAGGGCTTTTCGAAAAGACAGAGATGTATGAAAGAATGATTCCTATTTCTTCCATCAGGTGTTTAAAGCAGAGCTGAGATATGATCATATTTTTCCCCACAAATATAACCTTATAAACTTTATTTATCTGTTTGTTTATTTATTTATTTATATTACTGCCTTAAAAAACAAGACACTCCTAATTCTGTTGAGGAATTCCCTGCTTAAAAATGCACAAGCAGCTTCCCTTGTAGAAATAAGCAGATCTGAAGATACGKCAGTCCTTTGCTCCAGGGCACATGAGCTCTTCTGCCTAATGTACATGTTAATTAAATAAGCTAACATAAGCCTTGCATTTATTATATTATGATAGAAAGCAAGGTATTATCGGGTTTTATGATGCCCTTTTCAAAAGCAGAGTTTAAATCATCTCAGATTCTTACACTCCTAAAAGGAAGGGCAAGTGCTGAGAAGAGGAGAGGAGTCATGAGTTTTGCGGCATTATCAGAGGAAGTGGGATAACCTTCCTCACCATCCAGGCTTGGATGAATCCTTCCATGAYGGTTTAGGACTGAAAAACTGTCAAAAGCATTGGCTGAGAAATCGTGGCAAAACTGTAAGGCAACCAAATGAATGTCGAATTTTAGGGTGAAATCACACATTCTGCAGATTAGAGATCTATAAAGAGTTTTTTAAGGCCTGGAGAGTTATTAAAAGATAATCAAGCACCTGGTTATACAATTCTTCAGGAAATCCCAACGGATAATGGCTTGTTTGGGAGCAGGGGGCAGAATGAGAGGCGATCCACGTTAGGGATGTGTCGTCACCCTTTGTGAATTCATTGGCCGTAGGCACAGTCCTTGGGGCGCTGCCGGGGTGCTGCATGGCGTGGGCCCCCATAGGAAGATGCTCAGTGGGGTGGCTCACCCCACGCTCCCTCAGTGCTTCAGCTCCATGGGTCTCCGGCGTGCCGCAAGACGGTGGCTCCCACAGAACCACGTATCCGCCCGCCCGGCAGCAGGCTCACCCCTTGTCCCGCCAGAGACACCAGTCCCTTCCCTACCGCCCGAGTGCGGCGTGGGGCAGAGCGCAGGCGCTGCAGACCCCTTGGAGCACGTTCCAGCATTGTTCCCTGCGGAAAGCTGCCTCCAATTAACCCAGCTGCACCTCCTTATTAGGAGCGGAGAATCCGCTGCAGCTAGACGTGACGCTAACCACAACCCTCCCGCCTGCCACCAGCCAGGCGGTTTGGTGTCTCCAGCCACTTGGGCTCCACAGCCAATTGGACTCCCCTTCAACAAGATTTAACCTCCTCCAGGCCAGCTCTGCGAGCAGGTTTTGTTTTCTAATGGTGTAAAGAGCAATCTGCATCTAGAGGCTTTTAGCAAAATCCTGATGACACCAAGGCAATCTAGGTGCCAAACCAAGACCTTTTTTAAARACCAAGTGCACTGAAGCCTGTCACCAAAATACAAGAGTTCAGGGCCTCTTTGGGTGATGTGGCACAACGCAGAGTTCTCCCGCTTGCATTGCATGTTCCCACGTCTTTTTGAAGTCTAGCACTACGTGCCTGATGGTTGCCATTCATGACCCCTATCTGACTGAGCAGAATTCATTGGGGAGCAGTGTCTAAGAGGCAAGCTGGGTACGGTTACCTTTGCTGGCACTAAGGCTAAACGCAGCCCAGTCTCTGCACTGGCACCACCAGCGCGAGGGCAGCTGGACACTGGGGCTGGAGGCAGGGGTGGCCAAACAGCACGTGCAGTATTGTTGCTCCAAAGGGGCAGCTTTTGCTGCAGAGAGCATCCTGTGCAGACAGCAGGCTGTGCTGAATCACCCCCGCACACGTCACCAGATTTAAGAGTCGGAGCTGGAAGCCCCCTTGCAAGCAGGACCTCGGCCTCCACGGCACTCCGTGGCTGTTATAATGTCAAACTCAGCCCGCTTGGCTGGGGCTCAGAGAGAGGCCTTGTGCTCATCCCACAGGCGCTTTCTTCCTCCGGGCGCATGGCGGGAGCGCTCCCAGGACGTGCTCCCCGTCTCTGCTCGGAAAACTCATTTCGGAGACAGCAAAACGCTGCTGGGGGCACCTGCGGGGAAGTAACTCCTGCTGCGTGCCTCCAGCAGGCGCTTGGCTGCGTAGGACTGGCCTCTTAAAGGAAATAAACCTTAGAAGCAGYTTWTAACCGAGGGGTTCCRTGCTRGAARGGTCAMGTCCCTACCRGTGCARTCCACTACTCACTCCTGTGGCCAGRGTTTRTCTTCCATAGGCAGCACGTCCTGTCCCGGGCAAGGGGCCGTCAGCAGCGCCGAGGTAGCAGCATAGCCGGTGTTGGGGCAGGGCTCAGCATCGCTCTGTGCACCGAGGGGCTGGAAAGCACATGGAAACGAGTTACTCAGACTTTCCCATCTGTGCACATGTGCTTAGCTGGTGTTAAATTATCAGTGTAAAGGCCTAGTAGCTTGGTAATGTACACACACAGAAAGATTCCCACAGATTTTCCCTTCTTTTCTTTTTTTTTTTTTGCCTTTTTTTATTGAAGCCAGCTGAGTAAATTCGTAGGAAGTTGTAACAGGACAAGTGAAATGTATACCCACATTCCCTGGGAATCCAAATGCCTTTAACACATACTGTATTTCATGTGAAATTTATTTTAGAAGACACCAGAACAACATAACTTTTTCATCGCTGTGTTTTAAAGCGATCGCTTTTGAATGAAATAAGGTGACATGAAGAAAAAAACACCATAAAAATCCCAGAACTCGATACTCTCCTCCCACACTCTAAGGGAAGAGATTAACTTCTCACTTTTTCTGGGTCACTYTCAAATTTATTGCTAATTACAGAATAACTTTAAAATGCAGCCCCAGTTTAAACTACTGTGAGTGTAAAGCAGCTGGAATGACTTAATTTACTTTGGAGTCCAGTGATGCCTTGTACTAATTCTCTATTTAGTCTCAAAAATCACTGCAGTAATTTCACTTAAATAAAAAAATATTTCTGCCTGTGGAAGGAAAGCACCAGCTGAGCATCGTGGGATCAGGGACCATTTTTGGGATCAGGGACCATTTTTTGTGGGGCAGGGAGGGCTGGAAAAGCTGCTCCGTGCTGCTGGGCTGGGTGCCCGCGATGCTGCTGCCTCCTTCCACCCTGGCCATGGCAGAGGGTCTTTGGAGTATCCCCCTGCATGGGACTCATCTGTGGTGTCTTGGAGGAGCCAGCTGTTGCTTTGGTGCTGGGCATGTATCTGCCCATTGCCTGTATGTGGGTCTATCAAACCGTAATGTCCTCGGATCCATCRGTGTGGGCTTAGTCGTTGGTCTGTGTTGGTCTGTGCGGTTGCATGGGGAGTTTGGTAGTCGGCTGTGGTTGCTGCTTTGGGCGTTTGTGAGTCTTCGGTTCCGCACCAGCATTTGCCCAGTTCCTACCCCTCCTCTGGTGGTTTTTTTTTCAGCCTTATAAAAATCTGGGAGCCAGACCTCCTGCTTGCTCAAGCCCCRGCCTGATTTATGCTATGTGAGGGATGTGAAGGTCTCGGCAGGCAGTTCCCCATTTGTAAAATAGGCTGTGCTGAGCTTAATGAGACTCTCCGAGAAGGCTCTGGTGAGCTCTGCGTCAGGCCGGTAACGCGTCGCCCGCAGGAACGACGCGACGGGCCGTCCACGCTCCCTTCTGCTGGGCACTGCGGCTGCGCCAGCACCACCATGAAGCAGCAATAACTGATGGGAGGGAGAATTGAGGAAATAGCATCTCTTCGGAGCCAGCACTGCCTCATCATACCTTGTTTTTGTAAAGTGGATGAAAGCTCGGAAGGGATGAGCCTTATCCTTCCATTGGAAGTCATTGCTGTGACCTAAGGAAGGATGCGGTTCTGGGTTTTCGAGAAACAATTTCTGTATTCACTCTGAAATTAGGCGATCTATTACTCCAGCTAGATGATAGCTACATGATAACTGAGGATGCTATTTAATACTGCAGAAGCTGCTCCTGCAAAACTTCGCTCACGAATCACTGTGCTGACTTGTGTGGAATTTCTTGCCCGAGTAGCCTCTGCAGGGCTGGCTTCCAGATGTTTAGCAGGGTGCCACATTTGCTCAAGTGCACGTACAATAAAAGGAAACGTCCCTCTTTGCACAGAAAGCTCGATCAATTCACCAGTTGTCGTCAGACTCCGGGCCTCCCTCTCAGCTGAACCGGAGCAGGGACACACTTGAGCAGTGCTGGGGGTTCAGGCTTGGAGCTCCGGAGGTGCCCAGCAAACACAGCTGTAGTTGGCGGGTTCGGTAAACACAGAGCTGACCCCTTCTCCCACACCGTGTCCTTCATCAATGCGATTGCTTAACGTGAAGCCTGGTTTTGAAATCGCCGCTTTCTTCCACGAGTTCAGCCCCAGCAGGCTGGTCATCGCCTGCGTATCCAGCAAGGATTCCCTGCTGTCTTTCGCTTAACTCCCTAAAAAGAAATCCACACGTTGTAATCGAGGGAAAAAAGACAGTGATACACAGACGTTTTGTTTGCAGAGTACCTGTGTTTCTTTGCAGTAGCTGAGGCTCGTTTCTGGAGGCCAAGCTGTGTTGTTTGTGATTCCAGGAAGAGTCCGAGTTGCCAGGAGGATCTGCCCCTCGTATTTGCTCTCTCGCGGTCTAAGGCAGAGAGTTTTCACAAAAGCCATGGGGAATTTGGCCTCCAGATCTCACCAAGACTCCCATGCTTAAGTCGTTAAGCAGAGTGTGGGGTCTCTGTGCACAGTTATACTCACAGCCCTGTGCAGAAAGAGCATTTTCTGTTCTCTAGAAACACTTGCTCACTTGGGCAAATTGCGGTGGTCRCTGGTATTGGACGGATTCCTTGTGCAGGGAAGAGATGAGCCCATGCTTGAGAAACAAGGTCTTCTCTGGTAATGAGATTTTCTCGTAGTAGGATTAATCCTCCTCTCCTTGGTTTTGCCCCGGTGCCAGCTCTTTCCATAGCGCCCATTCCCAGCTCTTCCCACACGCACTCCGAGCAGGTTGTTCTGCASTCTGTTTCCTGGGGCCAAACAGGACTTTGGTGCCTGGTGAGAGGACTCAGCCCCAGGCTGGTGAGAAGAAAGTGTCAGAAACAGTAGTTTCTGCTGGAATTTGCTGATTCCACCAAACTGTGATTTCTCGTGGAGACTCTTGGATTTCAAATCCCCCAYGAAACCAAGTGCACTGTCCTGCAGCTCAGCCCAGCACTGAGCAACTCCCCTCAGCTGCTGGGCAGGCCACRGTGTCTGTCCCACACCTCTCGCTGCTTCCTCATGCCCCTCGTGGAAACCCCTCCACAGGCCGTTTTGTGGCCATGAGAGTATCTGTGGCTGCAGCCATTCTCCTCCCTCCCTCTCTAGCTTGGAAGACACAAGTGTTGTGGGTCCCAAAGAGATTTCCCTCCTCCSTTCCTCAACCATCTCCTTGGGTGATGCAAGACCATCAAGCAATAGAGGGCAACTGTAAAAAACGGGCCAAACAACATCAAGCTTGRGAGTTCTTGATCTTTTTCCTTTCCTAAAGGGGTCCCTGATCCCCCCATCCACATTTGCACCCCTGGGAGCAGCCAGGGCGAGCAGGCAGCCCCGAGCGTGCCGCGTTTGCTCCTGGTGCGCTGCATTTCAACACGGGCTCGCTTCCCTCTGCCAAACACTAGCGACGGAGAAGGTCACGGCGCTGAYGATATTGGCTACACGCAGGCAGCATTTGAGCTTCCCAGCAGAGCTCTGTCAGGGCAGCTCAGGCCTGACTAGGACTCCCCTGAGCTAAATCTGTCATGTATGCTTAGTTTTCTATCCATGAAAAATATTTACTGGGGTTTGAGTCGAAGTTGCCAGATGAAGCCATTGTTCTACCCAATAGCCTTGTAGTTAACGGAGCTTCCTGGGATGCAAGCTGAGATGTTTGTCCTAAAACAYTCATGGCATTCAGTAAAACAAAACCTCTCCTAGAACTGCAGAGCAGCAGAAATCCTCAGGTGCTCCCTGTCTAGCTCAATAACATCATCACGGAGGTTTCTTGGCTTGTCTTGTTCCTGAAGTGAAACATGCCAGAATAYTAATGACAAGGGATTTTTAAAGAGTCAGTGATTTGTTGCGCTGAAAAATGGACAAGAGAGKAAGACAACAGTTTTGGAAAGCTCGTGCAGATTGCCAACCTCCCTCCAGGTTTTAGCTGAGACCTTGTAGAAACAGACTGTCAAGGTTATCAGCATGTGGACAATAAACAGCTCAGGAATGCAAGGTTTTGGGGGAAGATAGAGCTCTAACATGTTCGCTGGGAAGGCCCTGGAGGAGGCTGGGTTTGAAACCTGCCGAAGATTAGCAGTCACAGCAATATTTATTATTTACGTGTAGCTACCAACCCACTTTCTTTTACAAAGGAGAAATAGTTTATCAGGAATATGAACTAAAAACTCACAGATGACTCTGATCAGAGACTCACAAAAYACTGCGTTTCTGAGGACACTGCCTCAGTCTGGTCTAGGACCACGGCAGTGCAGCTGGAATCTGTGGASACGTTTCTCGAAAGGTTTCAGTTCTCTCTGGGGGATCTTGCTGGGGTGGTGAGGTGTCACCCCACGCTGTGGGGAGGCTGCCTGGGGCAGACTCTGCAGAAGGGAGCATCTTCTCCCACAGCCCCCGAGCACCCCCTGATGCCCCTGAAGAGGGTGAGCTCAGCCGACCCCTCCGGACTGCAGGGGGGATGGCCAAGGCACCGCTCCATATTCCTGTCCGTCAGCTGGTRCGGTGATGGTCGCCTCCAGGAGAAGGGTGGGTGGAAAAGAGGCTCTTCCCTCACACGGCCACAGTAAGCTTCACGAGAGCCCATCTGGCAAGCCGTCRGTGCCAGAGGTTCGTGGTATAAATAGGACCATGGAGAATTCTAGCTTGAAAACATTTTATTTCAACTGTTATAAGCCTATACTTTGTATGTCAAAGCCGCTTTGAGAACATATAGAGAGTGAGGGTTTTTTTCTTTTTTCTTTCTTTTGCCCTGTGACATGTTTGCACTGAGATCACCTTCCAGGCATCTTATATTAAAATATATGTGACAAGCACCAGATCCACTTTCATGCAGCTGTGCAGTATGTTATTTTTCATGCTAATGCACTGTTACAATCCTACTGAATACAGTTATCTAGAGATCAAATTCACCACATGTTCATTGTGTTCTTTGGCTACCAGGTCAAGAGCAACAGGGAGGACGAAGTGAAGCTCATGTGTTAACTGTTCGTGTTACCTTCCTAAAACGACCTTCATACTCAGGGAGGAAGAGGAACTTATGCTTTGCCCCATCTGACCTCCTGATTTTTGTTTTTCTGTTAGCACAGCTGACCACTTCATCAAGATTTAAGACTAAGCAGACCGTTATTACATGAGAAAGAGTCACTGTCTGCCACCAGGAGATGATTTAATGTTATGTGATACACAACCTTACTCTATGCCCCTCTACTGTTTTCCCTACAAAAATCATTCTCCAACTTGCTYTGCTGTCAGGTTTCACCCAGGAGAAAATTTGAGACGCTGACTACAGTAAATGACAGCAACCAGAAGTAAGGATTAAAGACCTCCTTGTCAGCCTTGTACCAGATAGTGGCGGGGGAAACAGGCTTATGAAGGCATATTCAATTTGTACTTTCCCCACCCTCAGGAGCTGAATTCGGCCTCAGAACATGTGCATGTCATACCCATGAGAACCTCACGTGTTAGTCACTAAGCCAGCCCCAAATCAAGAGTTGTGCCATTGAAACAGGGATAATACAAAACCAAATGGCTGCAATTTGAAAGATTTTAGCCATGATAACAAAATTTGGCATGCCTAAAGCAAAATTTAGGCATGTTAATGCCTAAATAGCCCTGTCTGTGGTAAAGCCCAGTTAGCCCCTTTTGCAGGAGGCAGAAATGTCAGAAATCCCTCCCTTCACAGTAGTTACACAGTCCAGCTTCACCCAAAAGGAAATACTGGCTTCAGTCAAGTAACGGGTACCAGTGCACTTTTCCAAATAGCTCTTAGAAAGGCACAGGAAGCTTTTAGTGTTGCAAAAAGGAATCAGAGCGTCAACATAAAAGCATTTCAGCCTGTCACCCATATGTCAAATCCGTCTTACAGCTGCAGGTTTCATTACTGCTGTCTGAGCTAAGACCTGCCACCATGTCTGGTGTCCTTCCTCTATCACAGGCTACTTAGCTCCTCTGTGTATCAACCTAGGCTGGATTCCACTGAGGTGAGAGATGTGAATTTGTGTTCATAGAGTGTGGCCTTTGAAAAGGATCGTTACTCCCTAAGGTTTGTCCCCTCTCCCACTTAYAGACCCGTCAGGGAGAAGAATATCTTCAAATTTTCTCCCCCTTATGCAGGAGAAAATTCATCTTCCTTTGCTTCCACTGCTGGGGGGTGGTTTGTTATTTCTTCAGGTATCGGGGGATACGTTGCATCTTGTTCTTTTCTTGATCTCTCATGGCTTAAGACTGATAAACACAGGCAGTGGCAACTTCTGGATGTGCTAGAAGATGCCTTGTAAGTTTATTTACTTGATAAAAAAATCATGTCTTACTCATTAGTTAATTATTTGAGAATGTCACAATAATAAACTTTGGCTTCTTAACCTTTTCCAAAAATGATGCCAAGACCAAATCCTGAGGCTGCTTTCTAGCTACTGATTAGTAGCTATAAATCTGACCTTTTCTTTCTCTACAGAAAACAGAGATGCTTATGCAGCTTCCCATATAGTTAAAGTCAGTTTGATTACAGCTGCACCTTTCAGTCTAAGTAACACCAGTCCTTGGTTTCCTTATCTGTCTTTTCTTTTTTCTTTGAAGAAAGACATGGACCTGAGCTAGATTTTGAAAACTTCAAAACATCATATTACTCACAAATTTTTGAGGAAAGGTCATTGTTTTCATTACCTTCATACAATTGCATGTTTATTGCTGTCCTATCTGACCATCTTCCTGCAGTGGGTTGTAAAAGAGGCTTGTGCCTTATCACACATCATCTGTTGTGTCGGCCTCTTCTGGAAAAAGAAGAGTGTCACTAAATGAAAGTTTGGGTGGAAGCTTAACTGCGTGTTTCTTAAAAGGCACAAGCCAATATGAGCGTTAAATACCCTTCCAAGATTAGTTTGAAGAATTGTGTCTTGCATACATAGAATCATAGAATCATAGAATGCTTAAGGTTGGAAGGCACCTCTAGAGGTCATCTAGTCCAACCCCCCTGCACACGCAGGGTCCCCTAGAGCATGTGGCACAGGGTGATGTCCAGGCGGGTTTGGAAGATCTCCGGAGAAGGAGACTCCACCACCTCTCTGGGCAGCCTGTTCCAGAGGAGAAAAGGTGGTGAAGCCTGTAACATCCCTTAAGTCTTGGATGAGTAAATACCATCGTGTGGACTGGAGCTGGAGTACACTCTGGGGCTCACACGAGCTGCTATCACACCTCGCAGAAGCATCAGGTTGTCAGCAGGGTTCCGTGTCACCGCAGGACCCACGCTGCACGCAACRCTGCTCTGCGACGGAGAGCTGGCAGCAGCGGCTGCTCTGGAGAGCTTTGGTTACCGCATCGTTGTGCCCTGATGGTTACTTAGCCCCAAAATTATGTGCTCCTCAAGAGTGATGGGGTCTGGGACTGTCACACAAAATTTGCTGTGGTGAGTGCTGTTGTTTTCATCCCAGTTCAGCTAATGCCAGTGAGGATGTYCCAAGAATTGTGTGTTGTACAACATAAAGGTAATCTCCTTACATTATTATCCCCCCCTGCCACGGTCGCAAAAACAGTGTCTTCCTTCTGAGGTGTTCAGAATCATCTGCTTAGCAATGAGCTGGTAACAGCATCTGGAGGTTACCAGGAAATCAGCCCTTTTTGGGTTAATGTTTAGCCCACAGTTGCCTCCTCAAAGCCTCTTCTCAGACACAGTGGGTTTGGTACAGTGTGTCTTGGTAGACCTTGGCAAAGAAGCTGCAAGATGAGAGCCYGGCCCAAGCGCTGCTCTTCCCAGAGGCTGAGTTTAACCAAAGTTCAGGTGCTGCCAGACAAAGCAGTGCAGAAGCTAAAGCATCACCCCCTTCCAGCTCTTTGCTAACCCCGCTACCACAATTACTGACCAGCACTGCCAGTGCTAAGAGCTCCCTGCAGTTAATGGGAGCTCCCTAATGTTCCTTTCTGCCAGCTCTGTAGCGGAGATGGCAGTTTATCGATGGAGGAAAGAAAGAAAAGCTGGTGGCAGCATCCTGAAACTACTGTTAGCGTTTGCTAAGTGCATGTGACTCAAARCCTTCTGGCTCTTAAATTGCATAGAACTGCACCGCAGCGAGTTAGCACCATTTCTGAAATGCTGAGCTGCTCCCATGGACATCAGTGGAAATTCGCAGTTTGCATTTTTCTGCAGTAAAACAAACGAGAAGAGCCTTGCCTCTGAGTGCAATAAATATGGAATTATCAATTTTCACAATGTAATTGCTCCTCAGTTAATCAAATCTCCTGAAAAGACGCTGGGTAGTTTTTCTACATCCATAACTAATGAAGTCACTTGTGTGTCATCAATAGCTTTTGGCCCGTAATGCTGCTCGATGGCGAGCAGACCCTCAGATGCTCTGTGGGGTGAGGGTGAGGGAAGCCCCCGGGTGCCTGTGGGGTGTGGAGCTAAAGCACTCCTGTGACAGAGCGAGTCCCCGCCGTGCTTGTGTACAGGCAGAAAGTCCTTACAGAGGGTTCTGTGCCGCAGAGGAAGTCAGCGAAGTTCTCCCTGGAACGTGAGTAATGGATCTTGGCTGGGATGAGCGGCTTGGAGCCACAGTTCTGCAGAAATTGCAAATCCCTCAGGGAAGCACTGTAGCGTGGAGGCCTGCGAGTAATGGATTACAATAATCCYGCCAGGAAGCGATAATGGCATGCATAAATATTTGCCTTAGTTGATTGCAAATTATGTCAGTTACCCTCCTTCCTAAAAGACGTTTGTCACTGTCACGAGCCGTTAGCATTCTCTAAATGCTTTACCAGCCCCGGTGTCACTCCCGGTGAGGACTTCATCCCCACCAGACTCCATCARAGCGCCTGAACGGCCCCACGGACGCCAGTGTCCGGGCGGTAGTTTGAAGGAGCCCYGTTCCCCGTGTGAAAGGGCTGGATTGCGCTGCCCGGCACGTGGCCTCCCCGTGTCCGGAGCGCCGCGGCCCTGCAGAGCCCCGCGGAAGGCGGCGCCTGCCCCGTGGCTTGGCACGACCCGGGCTACGAGCGGCACCCGGGATGCCCCGGCGGGAGCTCCGGTGCACCGGGCTGTCCGCGGCCTTTCACAGCGCGCAGATTCCAGGAGGGATTAAGGCTTCATTGTCCGTCTGGCGGAGCGAGTTGAAACTCAGCTGAAGTTTTAAAGAGGAAAAGAAAAGAGATCCGGGCGTCTTCAGCAGAGGCAGCGGACGAGGAGAGAAGGGGATTTAGAACAGAAGCACAGCTAGGAATCAATGGGGCTTTCATGGCATTGCTCCTCATTTATCTATAAATCCCATTCTCTCAGCCCTTTAGGCCTTATCTCCACACAGAAGCTGAATTGGTTTTATTTTGTAAACCAATTTAGGAAAGCTGGTGCAAAGGCCTGTGTAGACACCCGTATTTTGGGTTGAGAGTTTCTGTAGAGGTTTAGCTGGCACCTGAAACAAAACAGCAGTTAAAGTGGTACCATTTGGGCTTATCTGGAAGGAAGATAAAGTGAAATAACTAAAATGTGAATTTAAAGTGTCGGAGGTAAAACCTATTAAACCCCTGGGAGGATGCTTTTATTCAGACATAAAGGAGTCTTTAGTTTTCTTGATTCATTCCTCAAGCAAATTACAGTTACTCTACTTCTGAATCAAACCTTCCATATAAGGGTTTAATGTGCTTTAACTAATCTACTTTAAATTCACATCTGTAATTTGGCTTAGTTTCCCGTGTAGACAAACCTTTTATGTGYAGTCCAGGCCTGATCTGTTGGAGGAGGAGGAAGAAGACAAGGAAATTTCCTCACAAAGCTCTGTGATAATTAGTTCTAAATTTCTCGATTAAAAAAAAGAAAAGAAACACAAGGGCCAGGTTGTGCTAGAGTGTGAGATGAATTCTTGCAACCCTCCCAATTTACGCGGCTTGAGGAGTCCCCCTTTGCCTGTGGTTTGTGTTTCTCCTTGCACGTTACTGCCCGGAGGGTCTGGCGTTGGGTGCCCTCCCTCCCTCGCTGTAGCCTGGGGTTTCCACAGACAAACTCTGCAGYCCCGACAGCAGGAAAACCTCCTCGGGATAAATCCTCTGTCCTTGGGCGCCTCAGCAGGGCGTTTCTGGCCCTCTCCYGGCCCCAGCTCTCCCACCTCGGCCCAGCTTTGCCCAGGAGCTGCTCAGGGCCGGCCCTGGCCCGCGACTGCCTCGTGCTCCTGCGAGGGCTTCGTTCCCAGCTCCTCCAGCGACCGCGCGCGGCGCCTGTGCCCTGCGGGCTCTCGCTTCCAGCACGTTCTCGATGGCGGGATGTGGTTTTCTGTGCACATGTAAGCGAGAGGAGGATCTGGCCCCTAGGTGCTTTACCCGCTTCTGACATACTGCAGGGTCTTTGGCTTGTAAAGGTTTTCTGGTGTTTTTGTTGCTGTCATTGTTGGTGCCGCTGCTGAGGTGGTGACTGAAGGCTCCTCAGGACGTTTCCTGCTGCCTGGGGATGAACCCACCCGTCCCGTCCCGAGCAGTGTTCACTTACCAAGGCCTCCTCTCTGTGCCGCCCGTTATCGGAAAGTCGTACAGGAAAAGGTGCGATTCTGGTCCATCTTAGTCAACATCTTATCTTAAAGGTAGRGCCCTTGATTTGGACTTGCTGGTCTCTCTAAAAGCTTGCAACATCTTTCCTTTTTGTCTCTTGTTCCTGACTCCCAATTTGATATTGTGCCCCGTGACATCATCYATAACTTCTATTGGTAGCAAATGTACTTATTCCTCTAATTTTTTCAAGCAAAGGCAGTCACAGTTTTACTCCAAAGCAGCGCAAAAGGGCCCTGCAGCAGTGAGAATCAGTCCTCCAAAATCCATGGAGATGGGTGTAAGTTCGGGGGGGCAGAGGAGTCTGCCTGCTGTCAGCAAGTACCATGAGGTTTCCGTACAAGATTGCAAGTTATGTCTGTTAGAAAGTTTGGTGAGTGCAGAAATKGGTGAGTCAGCACTGAAAGACTCTTTTAAATCAAAGTTCATGTCAAAACCTTTGAGATGCTGGTGTTTTCTTGGGGAAGAACACTCATAAAAACATATATATGGAGCCTACCATCCAGCACATAAAGAGAACATGCCAGTTTGTGTCGCTCTCTGTCCTGGACTATATTGGACAGGTAATTTTGGCCACTGCTTGACAGTGCCAGTCCACGACACTTTACTTTCCAAGTGGACTTGGACAGTCCCAGTATTTTACCTTAGGATCCCTACTCCACTCATAAAATATTGGGGAACATCCTCGTGCTCCAGTCCCCGATTCCCTGSTGCAGAAATGGGGCTGAGACACTGGGTCTGCAAGATGGGTTTCATGTTGTGAGAGAAAGTTTCTGCTGTGGGACTCATTCCTTGGAGATCTAGAGAAGCATCGAGGAGCAGAATTTGCCCATAGGGAATAGGGGCAGCCCTGCTGTGACTGCTTTAACACCTGAGGGCTCCCGGAGCTGGCGGTCAAAGGCTGCATGGCCTGGGGGGGACTGCCTCTATTTTTTGTTGCCAAACTTGTACGTTTAAATAGATTGGGGAGTTTTGCTTTGTTTTGCCCAGACTTTCTATAGATAACTTTCCTGCTTGCCCCAGCCAAAGATCGTGACCTTTTCAGCTTCTAGTTAAATACYAGTGATACAAAATACAGACTGGCAGGATTTGCAGGGGGTGTAAATCAGGATAACCCATAAAGCCAATGATTAGACCCATCATATGTATACAAAAAACAGTCAAATGTCTTCTAATGGGGAAAGATGACCTAAAGGGTCCTGATTCACTAGCACATTTCCACTGCAATCACTTACTGTTAAACCATTGTGCTGTCACCAAGTGAGAGGAACGTGAGTGTGAAACAGTTTCTTCACATTGTCCTGTCCAACTGTAATGGCATCTTAGGTATGTGGACATCATGTTTGGAACCAAACGAACACTCTTCTCATGTGATCTTTAGCTGAGATAATTTTGCAACATCCCAGTCTTTGTATTGCAATATTTTAATTACTATTTACTTTCTTTAATTACTGTTTTCCTTGCTAATTCTAAATACACATTTCCACCCTATCTCAAGGTTTTGGGGGCATTTGCCAAACAGTCTGGTATCAAAAAACATTTAYAGGCTTTTATTTAGACTTCCAGTGCTTGTCCTGAAACATGCACAGCTCTAAGGCCAAAGTTTTGGCTGTGTTCTGTACTTAATATTTGATTTTATTTTTTTAAATGTATAAACTAATCTTATAGGAAATAAGTTTGTGCTAAAAATGAAAATCTTATCAGAAAGATATGTTGAAAGATGAAAAATGAAAAATTTGAAGCTAATAAATGAAATTTCTTGTCCTTATTTTTTCTTTTTTAAAGCTCTTTGCTCTTTTCTTTTCCCACCATCTTACCTCTATAAAGTGCATGTGAGAGGAAACATTTAAGGACCAAAAGCCTTTTCAATTTCATTTTGAAAAAAAAAAGAAAAATGAGCATTTTTAATTCTACTGAAAAGGAAAATGCTTGGGAGATTTCATTTTCCTTTTGGAATGGGAGACAACGATCCATATGCCAGTTAGATATTTTTGAGAGAAAGATTTTTAAAAACAGTTTATGTACTCCTCGTGAAATTAATTCACTGCTCCATGAAATTTGAGTGTACTAATACACTATCAGTTACAAAAATCAGTCTTGAATCTTGCATTCATAGATGCTAGGCTTAGRTAGCAGTCCAGACAAAGTGGTGCATTAAAGCAGGTAATTTCCTTCACAGTGGGTAAGATGGAGGAGTGTAGAGGATGAGTTGTGCAGGTCATTAAGAATATGGACAAGAAATGTGAACTCCGAGTACTATTTCCTAGAAAGGAATTATAGAAAACATGCTGCTGCTGGGATTCAGGATGACTCAGTTGTCTCACTTACTGTGTTAGCTGATCTCCACTAATGGGAGATATTTTGGTATGAGGCAGAGAACTACGTGGATTTTGAGTGGGGACCCTCTTTCCATCCACAAGCGTTGCCTAAGTACAATCCTCACCTACACGTGAGCTATAAACTTCTCGTCTTATCGCCCCTCCTTATCTTGTCAGTTGGAGAGCCAAGACATTGCCATGACTCTCAAGTCACAGATAGGATTTCACCACTTTAGAAAACGCATACATTTGTAGGGACTGTCATGGAGGTGAGATACCAACAGGCTGCTGAGGCATTTCAGTACTAATCAGCATTTTTGTAATATTTTGCAGGATATTTTCTATTTGAATAGGCACGGCACTCAGAATGAAGGACACATTCAACGCTGTGCCTAGTGAGGAAGACTGCACTTGTTGAAGTGTATGAAGTGAGATGGAAGGAGTAGCGTTGGTTGCTCCTATGAGCAGGGATGCAACTGGCCAGGCTATGTGTGCATGAGCAGGCAGTGTGGTAGGGCAGGAGGGCTCCATGGGTAGAGCAGCAGGTCCCAAGGATCTCCTCCCTCCCTTCCCATGTTCTGGGGCATTTTAGATGTGCCTCTCCAGCATCTTTTGAGTTTATTTCACTGGAAAGGATCTGGTTTGTGTGCTCTGGCACTACTGCATGATGTGAAATAAAGTGTGGGCCGTGGGAGGAAGTGCTTCAAAAACAYCTAACCTGAGCTACAACGGGGCTATCAACGTCCTCTCCTTTCACAGAGAAGTCTGGAGAAGATGGGCAGCAGAGCAATCAGCTGGGGCATCCAGATTCCCACCCTGACAGCTCCCTCCCAAGTCCTTCATCACCTTCCAAGGGAAAAAGCTGCTTCTTATCCCGCAGACAACACTGACCCGCATCCTCACTCGTTGCACATGTTGTAGCGGTGCCATAACAGTTCCCCTGGGAGAGGCAGAGCGCCTACRGGACAGGCAGAGCTTGGGCTTAGCTTTGCTGATATTGTAGCACTGAGCAGAATATTCAGGCTTTGAGGGAGCTCAGGCTTGGAGATYTCTTGATAGCAAACTTTCTCACGAGATTTATTCCAAACTTTGCCTCTTGTACCAGCTGGAAATTCTACGGGAACATTTCTTCTTGGGGCATTTTGTCACTCTCAATTTTGAAATAGAAACAGAAAGGAGGAAAACATTTATTCTAGCATTAGAGAGCTTCAAAAAATAGTCCATTAAATTGGATCATGAAACAAAATGAAAATTCAGGGGCTTTTCTTTTATTTGAATTGACTCATCCAATGTTCTGCAGAATGGCATCTGAAAGTTGCAGAAATAAAAGACAGCAAAACTRCCTCTGTCACTGGGGCAGCCAGCTTCTCCCCTCGCCGTATCAGTTACTTGTTACAGCGCGCTGTCCAGTATTTTGTCCAGTATTTTGTCAGCCTCATTTTAGCTCTAACCAGTCTGCAGCGGCTTCCCAGACAGACAGCAGTGTAGCTCGGTAGATTCCAGATAAATACTCTGTTTCCAAGGCGTTTGCATTAGCTGGACACCGTGACTCGGTTCTCAGGCAGCGTGTACAGGGTTAACTCCCAGGGCTTTCCCATGCGCTGCTCCTGCATCTGCCTGACTGCGGTTTCAGTTTCCTCGGGAGCTTCGCTAAGTCCCTGGTGCTAAGGCCCTCAGCACGCAGCAGTCTCCCACCCGCTCACGTTAGAGCCGTTTATGAGCACGTCATAAACAGGAATTTARCTTTAGGGATAAGTAAAGTCTTGAGTGACCTTAAAGGTGCACTTCCAATACTGATCCTGCTAAGGGCAACTATGAATTCCCAGCCTGGTACCTCGTGTATTGTTCCCTATAGTTTCTCTTTAGCCTTTTAACAGTAGTCCTCRATTATCCACAGATCATATATGATCAGTAAAAGGCTCCTGTCTTCACCCTAACTGCGGGCTCTGTAAGCCTAACCGGGGGTCTGGCAACGAAGCTGGGACCTTTTTCTGCCTACACATCATTCCCACGAATCCTGTTTCAGGCAGAACTCTACTATCAATACAATTAAAGCGAATTTGAGCTGGCGTGTAAAGTTTTCRAAAGTGCTTACATGACCTCAGAGGCTGAGTCTTATTTGCAGAAGTGTCTCAGTATGCTCAGGAACCTAAGCAAATTGATTCTCTATTAAATTTGTGCTCCCTTAAGATTTAAGTGCTTTTGAAAATGGAAGTTAGGGCTCCTTAGGCACTCCAGGCATTTCTGACGAGATTGCTGATGTTATTTAAGCACAAATGKATCGGGCCTCATTTGGCACAGGAGCAATGGGAAAGTCCCACGCTAGTTTTTCAGACTGCAAGTTGGAGTTTATGGGGGAAATGCTTATCCTGGAAACGAGCAAAAGTTGATCCTGAAAGCAGCGAGAGGAGATAAATACAAAACTCTTGAGTTCTGTCTAAAACATAGTGCCACTCGTCATGGCTGAGAGACACTCTGCTGGAGGCACAGGAGCTGTAAATCACCATACAGGGACAGTTTCCCGAGCTGAAGAAGTGACAGGATGTARTAACAAATAAAACACTCCGTTATGTTGAATTTCTGGCATTTTTACTAGATAAAGCAACATGTTTTTACTGTAATGGGCTACTTTTCTTTGTGGTTCCTAAATTATAAATATTTATATTAAACATGAAGTCCTTAAAATACGCAAAAGTACATAGGCATGAAATGGCAGTGCTGCTAGTGATTTACTCCCGTTTGCCTTGGGTTTTGCCTGGGAATATTATTGTGCCCTGAAACTGAGGTCAAGAGAGGTTTCTACCCCCAAGATTTATAGTGTGTCAACTAGAAAGACTCTGTTCCTCAATCAAAACATATTTCTTAATTTCTTTCTGTATCTCTATCGTGTTTACTGTGATTCTTCAAGGTATAGCAGAGATATATTCAGGTATACCTCATCCGAGGATGTCGTTCGCAATGGGTATTGACACGCTGCTGGATAAACCACAGAACCTTCAATGGAAACAACCTTTAGCCCAGCTGGGGAGATGAATCCCCCGCAAACGCTGGCGATTCCCRTGGCTTTAGGACAGAGCTCACAGATTACGGTCGAGGGAGGTTCACGCRCGAACTGGAGCTGGGCAGTATCYRACACTCCTGGAGAGGAGCAGCGAGKCCTTTAGCRACCYAGCCTTACGAAGAGCTACRTCATTTTAAAGAGCTTTTGTTTCCTTTGGACTCAGGGTTTTAATTACGCTCCCGTTCCTGATATCAGCTCAGATGCACGGGGAGCGAGTCGCAGAGCTCCAGAGCAGCAACGGTGCAGAGCCTGGACRGAGCGCGCGCTGCCTTGCTGCTGTAGGCAGATGATCGGTTCATTGAAGTGATGGTTCAAAATGACAAATTTATTTTTAGATTTCTCTCTCTGACCTCATGGGGCAGCCTCTTTGGCTGTGGCTGAAAGCTGAYGGGACTGTGGGAGCTGGAGCCCTTCACTCATGTCCCGCCCTGGAGAGGGTGATGGCAGGAATGCAGTCGGGCACCAGGCACRGGGGAACTTGTCCCCCGACCGCTAGGGTCTGACCACCCCAAATCCATGTGTTTGGGCAGTGTGGAGGTGCCAGCTGCCTGCTTGTGCTGAAGGCACCGTCTGACTCTTCAGCAACACGCATACCTTGCACCGAGCGGTGCTCGGAGTGGTTTTGTAATTAGGCATATTTAACTGTGCCTGGGTTTAGTGCTGTAGGAAGAATCTCATTTGTCAGCAGTTTTAAGCCTTGCCAAGTAAAGGCTTATTGGCAAACTGCATTGAGCACTCTGATAATAACCCAACTTTAGAAAACACACACCCTGCTGTGCTGCATTCAAGCCATGGTGCTGTGGAAATTAAAAGGGGAGACAATGCCTGCTTTCAAAAACTAGAGGTTCTTTGTATTCTAATAAAAGCCTAAATTAATGTTTTAAAAGGTTATTGCTATTTTTTACCAGTTAGCTGGCACTGTGTATAAATCTTATTTAGGCAGGGTCCTACATTATTCCACTGGTTTTAACACATCGGCCAGTATCATACTGCCATGGATAATCAGTTCCTGAAATTCATTAGTCCAGCCCRTTAAATCCCTTTTGTTTAGTTTTAATAGCTGGGTATTTTGGTGTATTTAGGAATCTAATATATGATGTACATTCTGACAACACCAGCAGGGCCCACAAATATTTCCTACCTAGCCTAAAGGACATATGTTTGGCTTATGGCGAAAATAACCTCATCACTGCTGTATTTCAGGTTGAGGTGTCCATGTGAGGTCCTTTTATAAGAGCAGAGTAATAGGAACTACCTATAATTTAATCTTGTTGGGTTTTAATACATTTCCTTCAGCTTTTAAAGAGTGCTCTAGGAAATGGAAAAACACACGGCCACCTATGAAATTCTATGACACTGAKGCAGTCAGGCTATAAAGTATTCTTTGCATCTTAATTACATTTTATGCAGCCGTASAACCTGTGTAATTCTTAACTCCATAACCCCGAGCACCAGGTCCTGCTCTGAGCCTGCGCTGGAAAGGGTTGCATGCGACTGGTGTCCTCTCGAAGGGTAGAGCTGCTCTGGGGAGCGCTGGCTGCTTGCATGACTTGTAGGGCAGGTCTGGGGGGAGAAGCGGTGGTGGTTTCACTGKTGTCTAACTCCAGCTCCCCTTTCAGGCATCAGCAGCCAAAGGAAGCTCCGCCACGGTGCGAGCTGGCCAGCAGTGACGCTGCCKTGTTTGACTTCCTGTCAATTCAGAACAGCTTTGAGTTCTTGTAGTGCTGAAGTTGGGCAATATTTTTTGCTTTAGAGGTAATTTCCACAAAATAGTTTCATGAATTGCCATTTCTGCAGTGAAAAAAWATCTTCTGCGCCAAGACTTTGCACAAGGATGGGCCAAATTCCCCTCGGTGGTGTCCASTSACAGGACAAGGGGTAATGGGTACCAGTTGAAACCCAGGAAGCTCCATCTCCATGTGAGGAAGAACTTCTTTGCTGTGAGGGTGACAGAGCCCTGGAAGAGGCTGCCCAGAGAGGCTGTGGAGTCTCCTTCTCTGGAGATCTTCCAAACCCACCTGGCTGCCACCCTGTGCCCCGTGCTCTGGGTGTCCCTGCTGGGACAGGGGGTTGGACTAGGTGATCTCTAGAGGTCCCTTCCAACCTCAACCATCTTGTGATTCTGTGACTTTCCAACTCCTTATACCTTGTCCCRCAATTTCTTTGGGACCTCATGGGTTAATTTCCATTAATTTCTACTCAACTTCATGGGTTAATCTGCATTAAAGTCAGTAGGACCACCCTCYGCAGGAGGGCCTTTTACAGTCTTTTTTAGAGAAAAGAATAAAGAGGAGCTGACTTTGGCCCAAAGGGATTAATTGGTGCCTTTATTTCATTAGATTATTTAAAGMAAAGATCTCATTAAACTTTTATTGGAATAATGTTAGGCAAGGTCTACAAACTGCAGCTGTTGAGAAGAAATGAGAGGTCAGCAGATTACCAGCTGATAACAAAAAACAGTGTTAAAATCTGAGAGAAYGGGAGTGAGGGGAGAATAAAAGTGAAGATTGGAGATTTGGAACCTTTCAGGTCTCCATTTTTGATTTTTCTGGATCTGGAGGCACTGACTCACCACGTGGTCTGTGTGATAGCTGTGTTGAGCTAAGGAGGCTTTCAGGAGCWGAGGAGAGCTCACAAAGCCTGAGTGTCAAAAGCAGATGAGGTTGCTCTTGTGGTTCATCTCCGAAGCTGCTTGGCTCTCGCTGGCCTAATTAGCTGCAGTGTCAGGGATGATTTATGTTCCCATACTTCACCCTCTTGAAACGTCTCCATGTGCTYGTGCAGCAGTAATGGATTGCTCTTGGCACCCCAAAGTGACTGCATGCACGTTGGGGTGAGACCAGGACAATGTGGCAGCGCAAAGGAGAGGGCAGAATAAACTGGAACTTCTCGTGCTCTGCATGTGCCTCGCAGCCCTCACACTCCCCACACTGTCTCTCGGTATTTGTTTTGTACTAGGCGTTCAATTAGAGAACATTTAAGTTGGTTTAGCCTAAGGAAGGGATGAATGAACGGTGGTGGCCTGTTTATTCTTGGATAGTTTGGSCCCAACCTTAGTGCTGTCTGGACCTGGGTACAACAGTCCTTGGGCTAGTGGGAGTCATGCTCCATGCACGCAACCTGCTGGGCTCTCTGTTGCCATCGGAGGACAGTCCCACAATACAGCTCTGTGCAGTCGAATGCAAATGCAGTCTGCACTGCAGCAGTAGGCTACGTTGGCCAGAGGACACTGCTGGTG
Organism: Eudromia elegans; assembly: GCA_003342815.1. Taxonomy (NCBI): domain Eukaryota; kingdom Metazoa; phylum Chordata; class Aves; order Tinamiformes; family Tinamidae; genus Eudromia; species Eudromia elegans. The sequence continues at coordinate 878,353 of PTEX01000179.1, read as the reverse complement.
GTTGAGATGCCGGGTTTTCTGTCCTCGTCCCACCGCACACCAGCTGCTTGGTGAGGTCGCTCCCCTTCTCTGTGCCTTCCTTCCAAAGGGAGGCCAAGMAAAAACACCAGCACACTGCGGGGTGCTGCACAGCAGTATGGCCATGGGGGTCGTGCCATAGTCATGCACAGCAGCATGACCATTTCAGTGGCAGATAAATCAGAGTAATTTCCCAGCACAACCACAAGCAAAGACGTGAAAATTCCAAGACTGGCCTCCTACTCTTGCTGGCTAGAAACAGGACCTGGCTAGCTGGTGCTCTGAGGCTTTGCCAGCTCCCTCCCAAGGATGGTTTAGCCACCCTACATGCTCTTCTCTAAATCCTGCTGATTTCTGCAGCCCCTAGCTCCCCGCACACCAGCCAGAGCCATGCTGTGATCCTCAGCCGGGGGAATACTCCTGTTTCTGTTTGCTTTTCTGTATTCTCGCATTGCATCGCAAATGCTGACGGTGTTTTTTCCCTCAAGATTATAAATACTAACAAAAGCACACAGAAATCATCCAGCTCTTGTACGTTAGCACTTCTTGGCCAATTTTTTTTTTCTTTTCTGTAAGTGAGGTTAGAATCAGCGCTAGAAATTTGGCAACTGCTAAAGACCTGTGTAGTATCACTGGAAACGGAATAAAGTAGTCATCARGAAAGGCAGGAAAATCTGACCTCTATCAACCAACACCTCTCTGCAGCCTGTAAGTGCAGAGTGCTCAGGCTCTTGATTAAGTTACCGCAACGTAAATAATTAAGGTTTTCTGAATACCAGTGGTAACTGTCCATATGCTCGTGCTCTGTTCATGACAGATAAGTGACTTAGCATAATCTCTATCATTGAAAAATACAACTGAGTTTAAGATAAGTTGAATTACATCCCATTCACTGGGGTCTGTGAGCACACCCAGGCACACAGACACATACCAGCTCGTACAGAGATCTGCCATGATTGAGATGATCCACGCCAACAGGCCGAAGTAGGCAAGCTGAATTGTGAATCTGAACTCGTATGCATTTATTCTATTGAAGGAGAACCAGCACATGSGTAGTGGGTTTCACTGCACTGAAGAAACTTGTCCTGAATATAATTGTGGCATCTCATAGCTCCGCGTGTTTATTTTATCCAAGATAAGGATATYCACCTTTGTTAGCCTGTAGGTTCCTGCATGAGGTACAGGAGATGGATAAGCAAGCCCTTCGGTCACACAGACAAAACTAGAAGATCCTTTAACGTCTGGAAGCTGAAGTTAGACAAATCAGTCTACAGATTAGGTGCCKTTGTTTTTAACAGTGAAGAGAATAGCTGGCCCCTGGAGCACGTAATCAGTTAAAATAGGCATATATCAAGAGAAGTCCAGATGGTGCATACTGTGCAGGGAGTCAGCTTAGATAGCTAACGGTGTATATAAACATAAATATTGACCTTTATGGATCAAGCAGTGAATGTGTATTGACAGAGGGTCAGATTCTTAGCTGAATTATAATGAAGTGCAACTCCATTAACTTTGGCTGCTGTGYCTCAAGTATCTGCCTCTCTCTCCCGTGGTTATTTACAGTTTGGGTCTTCAGGGACAGGCTTGTTTATGCTGCTGTCTTTTAAAAATGATCCTGTCTTTGATTTTGGTCCTGTTTCACCTAGAGTGAAGCAGGGGGATTTGCCAGCTGACACACAGTGTGTTCACACTCAGAAACGTGGACACTTGGTGATTATCTGTATGGAAGGCTCACATAGTTCACTAGAAAAACTTTTTTTTCTACYTGATGATGATCAATATTTGTCTCTCTTTCAGGATTTTGCATTATGCAAGGAGATAGCAAAAGACATTTTTAATAAGTTTGAATAAATATAAATGTTCAGACTTTGAATTTTATCTTGGGAAATTTTTACCCAGAACCCAACATTGCCCAGCACAAGAAGTGGGAACACTTTGGTCCAAAACTCCTTCACATTTGCTATTGCAATGCATTACCCTGGCAAACCATTATCAGACAAGACCCCTGGRCATAACTTCATTTTCCAGGTACAGAAGGTGAACTACCAGTTCTTGCCTTGCTTGTCCAGACTGAGGGTCTGTTGGAGGGCTCCTTTTTCCCTTGATTGAGGAAGCAGAGTGTTCATGAGTCAATTCCTGAGTGTCATGAAATTCAGCCACTCTAAAATCATGAACTGGGCCTACAAAATCGTGAGATGATTGTCCCAAATCTAAAAAATGTTAGGGCTGTTCTGTTTTTAGCTCTGTATCTTACATCCCAGACCRTAAGAGTTTTGGGTGCCTTCATTTCCTGTCTTACAAACTAAACAGGTTGTAGTTTCACATTGAGTGGCAGTTTCAGCAACTTCTGCATTTGGCCAACTGGTAGCAACGCGGACTACGTGTGTAGGTTGCAGCCTCACCTTGATCCCTTAGCTGTTGTTTTGCTCTCAGGCTCGCCTTGTGGAAGATTGGGGTTTATAACCAGCCTATAGAGACATCTTGCACAGAGTTAATGCACTTTCCCAAATGCTACAGTCAGTCAGAATTTCAAAGACRGTAAAAAACCCTACTTACCGTGTTCATAAATAGCATTAGAATTGCCATTTTGCCATTGTGCTACTATGAATCATAAGATACAAGTAATGCAATGCCCATTAGATCATCTAGTTCTGCTCCCAATCCCTGTCAGATTGTTCGCTACAGATATTTTCCTCATGCGAGGTCTCGCGTTCAGTTTACTAGGCAGTAGAATTTCCACTGCTTCCCTTGGCAGAGAGTGGGTCAAGAATACTAGGAAACATCAAATCACATCGAATAGGTCATTCCAGACTGTAAACAAACAAGGCTAAAAATACTTTGAGGAGCATGGACGGTGGAAAACTTCCACTTCCAGAAAAACAAGCAAACAGATATTCTAAGAGGACCTTGTATATCCTTGTACCAGCGTGGGTTTTTCTTTGTCAGAGACGTTTACATGAAATATAGGAGGAGAAGGAAAGCACTAGAAGCTCACAATAGTGGTTTATCTTGCAGAGCTGGAAGACGAAGCAGCCTTGTAGTTCTGCTGCTTGTTTACATGTCATCCTCCCTTATTGGCAAATAATTACAAGCAGAATCAAATGATATATATCTGCTGTGCTGAACTGCGCGGTTCTGATGTAGTTACACTGAGCATGGATGTTTGGAGTCAGATTTTTAAAACTGCCAGGCGCCAAATGGCATGCTTCAAATTAGCCTGCAGTTCTGTACTTAATTTGCATTCAGTTATGCAAATTAAACATTTGACTTGAGTAATCACACACAAATCAGCATGTCTCATCATTYGCACACATGCTTATTCACTTCATTTGCTCAAATAAAATATACACTCAAGCTGAGCAGGCAGCTTAGTCCCTAACTATTCTGGTAACCAASCTTGGTCTTTCTGTGATTCAGCTGATAATGCTGGTTTTTAATAGGGCGGCTTCAAGCAGTTAGTGATATAGACACCAAATCTATGACCAAATCACCATCAGGTGTTTCTGCATGGCTTTAGATGTACTTTAGATGTGTTTAGCCAATGATGTGCTTGAATATGCATGGSAAGTTAAATACATGCAGGTTTTCTAAGCTGACCTTCTGTTGGGTTCCTGGTGATGATTCGTAGGAAGGGGGTAGGAAAGGAGGAGGGAAAGGAGGAAATAGATAGGAAAAAAATACCTTTAGGTCTAGTTAAGTATGCTTGCAGAACCTAACTGGATTTGGACAGTTTAAGCAAGAGCTTAAAGCAAAAGCRTCTACACATCTCCTAGCCAGAAATAGGAAAATTTAACATTTTTCTGCAATAAAAGAAATAATAAATGTAATAATTTATGTGCATAAATAATGATGCTATATTCAATCTGTCAGCAGCATTCCTCTTTTCCATGAGGTTGCAATAATATGGATTGCTATCTGACAAAAGAAGATCAGCTTTTGGAAGAAAAGTGAAATTATTTAGGGAAATGAAGCAGAAAGGAGGGAGTTCRAAGTATTTCAAACACATTCAGTTCTGAGAAAACTGGCTGTTTGCATGGGCCCAGAAAACTGCCTCGATTCACTAATGCTCAACAAACATCTTGTCTGTGAAAAATGGATTTGATAACCAAGGTCTTTTGAAAATATAAMAATGTTACTATTTCTTTGTAGGCAAAATTGGAATATAACCAGTTTCTGTAACATAAATAAATATGCAGGTTAGAAATTAATACAAAATAAAATCCAAATYAAATATTGTCATTCTTCTGAGGTGAAGAAATTACGATACAAGACACTGTGAATGTGTCACCATAGGGACATATCGCTACCATCCACGTGGGTGACCCAGCGCCCATGCAGCCTGTCTGCGTGGGGACTTCTGAAGCTCTCTGGAGGCCGTTGGCCCTAGGTGGGACATTTCTCACACCACATGGAAAACTCTACAAACAGCTCCACAAATGGCTCAAGTGCTTAAACTGGAAGGACCYCCATACCGAATTGCATGAAGCTGAAGTCCATCGGAAAATGTGGCAGGGTTGAGGGTGCTGCTTCTACATCTGACCTAGCATCCRACTGGGGGCAAGTCTAGAAGCCTTTGGTGCCCAGGAGCATTGGCAATGGCTGGGAGGCTCCACACTGAGAACAAGGTGGAGAAGCTGGAATGGCTGACAGCCTCTGCAGAGATGAAAGGGGATAACCTTATGCCCTAACCTTGTAGCCAAGACAGTTGGGGATTCGAGGTCTTTCTGCGGCATATTAACCACAGATGAACCTCCAGTGATGCTGCTGCAGAGAGGTGATTCCTCTGCCTTGGCCATAAGGCCTCATCTAAAAAGTTGGCTAAATTCATCAGGAAACTCTCCCTGACTTCACTTTAGTAGAAATTCTGAACCTTCCCTTTTCTAAAGTTGGGAATGCAACTAGGAATAGGAGCAACAGCATAAATRCAGGTTTTAAAGTGCACTATCCTGCACTATAAAGTGCATTTTAGCACTATCCTGGCCCATTTTGGTATCTTTCTAAAAACTGGCACAGCTTTTTGTTTGAATAATAGATTAAGATTCTGTCTGTTACAGCCAAACAAGATGCTCTCCTCCCTTATTTTTAGTGCAGAAAAATAATCTTTATGTTGTCTGTGCTTTTTATTTTAATGAAAGTTTTAYCTTGTCAATATATAGTGCTTGGAAAAGACAAAACTGTTTCTTAGATCTCMAATTCCCTGCTTCCAGTGCAGGATTACACAATTACAACTAAATCATTTGCTGTTCTCAAAACTGAGAGTTAAATCACACTGGGAGTAAAAACTGAGGCCCCCTGGGTTTTCCGATAACAACATGTCCATCACTTGGAACAGATCTCACCCAAGGGAAATAACATTCCAGCCTATTTGGAAAGATATAGATGTCCAAGCTGATCTCTCCGACATCAAGACTGCTGCATCCTGAACTCGGCCTCTGATCTGTGCAGGAGGTGCTTCTGGACGATGTGCGCTTGTGTTTTCTAGCTGTTCGTTTCAGCAGTGTGATGAGTTAATCTGGGCTCAGTCATGAGAAAAAGAGTTTGGAAGCTTTCCTCTAAATTGTGTGTACATAAATCACAACAGAATCACGGAATGGTTGAGGTTGGAAGGGACCTCTAGAGATCACCTAGTCCAACCCCCTGCTCCAGCAGGGACACCTATAGCACGTGTGCTCAGGTGGGCTAAAGGCAGCCTCTGTGCCTGCCTCGGGGCACTTTTGAGGCCCTGTGCTTTACACAGCCATGTCCAAAAGTGGGCATGGGAGGCCCTGTTTTAGTACCTTCATCTTTTAAAGCCGCCTATTTGATGCTGTTATTCCAGAAGTGGGGACATTTGTAGCTCCTGTTGTCTCCATGAGAAGCCATCCTCTTATAGCACTCAACTCAGGGACCCAAAATGAGTTAAGGATCCCAATTAGTTGGTTCTGTCAGCTGCAAAAGCAAATATCCACTGACTTTTGTGTCTGTAGAAATAGATCACTAGCATTTGTTAATTTTTGTTAGTGCTGTATTGCACCAATACCAGATTCCACCAGGCGAAAGCGCCATTTCCATAGCTCCTATATGAACATATAAACAATGACATTTGCAGGCCAGAAGGCATGAAACTGAAGAAACAAAATGTTGTATTCCTTTCCATTCWGTTTTCTAAATATTCAGTCTGAGACAAAAAGAGCTAGCAAAAAAAAAAAAAGATTTTTTTTGTTTCATATATGCACACAAATATTGTGATATGAGAATTCAGAGTCATCACAAATTGATAAAATGAGAAGGCTAGGCCAGTTAAGACCTTAATCTATTTAATTGGTCATTTCATGGAAGTTGTTCCGTTGCTTTGACTGTCCCTGTTGTCCTTCTCCGACTTTTCTCATTCTATTATGTTCTTTGGGAGATGGGGGGTGGATTTAGCAGTGGCAGCACGATGTTTCTTTGCGTTGTTCTCCTTTTCCTTTCTAATAATGCGTGGCACTTGGCTTGTTCTCTTGACCACTTCTGAGCACTGACATGGTGTTTACAGCACTGCCTGTTCCGACCTCAGGCTCTCATTCCCTCATTACTGTGTGTGAAATAAGGACTGCTGGCCGCGTGCTTGACTTCGTATTTGTCTGCATTGAATTTCATCTGCTGTTTTATCACCTAGTGCCTGAAAACCTCCCTTTGCTGCGGAAACCAATATTGTATGCGTATCCCTGCGTTCTGCATTTTAACCAGCAATGTGAAGAATTTCCCTCTTGCCCCACTACAATTTCTTTAGTTTCTTTACAAATCTTTGGTGACTGACCTTGCTGAGCGCCCTTTGGCATGCGTTTTCCATTAAGCTATGGGAACTGAATTCCCCTTGTTCACGTGCTTGGTATCTCCTTCACAAAACCATATGAGAGTTGGGAAGGAAAATTTTCCTTTACAAAAGTCGAGCTGACCCTCTCCAGTATGTCATATTTGTCCAGTTGTCATTTAATACTATTCTTTAAGTTTTCTTCTTTTACACAATTGCCTGGTACAAACATTTTCCCAATAACCTTTTTAAAAATTGGTGCCATGTTTGTCATCAACCAGTTYCCTGATGCCAGGATCAGCCAAAAGCTGCACACTACAGTTTGTACTTCACCTGAGGCAGAAGTAGAAAAATATGGATTTATCCCCTGGAAAAGAGTTATTTTTGAAGGATTCTGATTTATTTGGCATTTTAGTGTGCTGCTAACACCAGCCCATAACATTTAGTGGTTGTCTGCTGATGTATCCTTTGCTGTTGGACACATTTCACGATCAAGAGCACTTTGCCAGGCTGACCTGTGGTGAGAGCACCGGCAAACTTGGAAGGAAGTGATGAACTCAGAAAGGGACAGTAAACTTGAAACAAAGCTAAATACAAGCTCATACAAAATAGAAAACTTGGAAAGACGCAGAATGCAACACTCGGTTTGATTTTGAGTCAGTCTCATCRTTTTTCCGTTTCAAACAGGTAGTTCTTCTCAGAGAAAGCACAACTTTGCTCTAAATGTTTCTAGCGCTGTTAGAAGGGAGTTTGTAGGAAAGCAGCGTGTTCAGCAGTATCTATTACTCATCGTGGCTGTTGTATATTTAAACTGACGTAGGGCCGTGCTACAAAGGCTGGAAACATTAAATAACATGCAAGTTTGCGTTTCCTTGTGAACAGAATTGCCTGACCTCTACAGCAGATGCAATTTGCCAAGATTTTCTTAACAAAGGCAGTGATCTTAGTTTACTACATCATACAAATGTATTCCAGCTTTGGCACTAGCGTGTATGCTGCATTCCCTTTTTGTTCCATGCAGGTTGGGCCTTTGCTTAAGCCACACTATTTTAGATGCACAAGGAACGGCCCAAACTACCTGTTCAGCCAGATCAACCGCACAAATCATTTAGCCTAATGCAGAATTGCAGTTCCTTATTCTAAGAACCCATGTCAGTGTGCAGTCACGAGGCTGGGCCAGCTCCTCTGTTGGAGTGTTGTTTATGAAGGAAGGCTGCTGTAAGGTCATACGACTAGCATCCCCATGGGACAGTAAATAGCACTGCAGACCGTAGACTGTTAATTATTAAACATGTCTTCAGATGRGTGATTTGGACGGAACTGTCTCGTCTTTCACAGATAAATAGTGAAGATGACTCAAAAGCTTTTATGGCCCACATCATCCAAGGTAATTTACCTCTGGTAATGGAGACAGTAAAGAAAGGGAGAGGGGAAAAAGCCTAGCTTGGTACAGATTGGAGTCCTTTGTCCCTTTCCATTCCCTGTTGTTATCAACCAGCACACAGCCAGCTCCTGCATCCTGTAACATGCTCGCCAGGCAAAAGACATCAGATGCCAGCTAGGGCAATTTGTAAACATGGCAGTTGGGTGGCCTGTCTCTGCCAGACAAATAGGATTGTCCCAGTTCTCCCTTTCCTGTGCCCCAGATTGGGTTTTCTCCTCTTTCCCAGCCACTAAATTTCACACCGCGTGTAAAAACTTTGTTTCTCTGAGATTTCTGCCAGTCTGTCGAATCTGCTAGGAATTGCACTAGCAATGTCAGGGCAAGCAGGGAAAAGCTGCAAAGACCCTAAGCAAGCAGAGCTCAGATGGCGCAGTGCGCTTCCGTGCCAGCTGTCCCTGCGAATCAAACGTCCTCTGTGTGAATCACCCAGGTAGGAACAAGCTGCTTTTATATAACCAGCAAACGCACCCTGCAAAGACTCCTTGAACACAAGCTGCCTCACATAGGAGCTGCTCCTCAGAACCTGAGGCTGTGAAGACCTCAGAATTGTCCAAATTACAGGATATGGAGCTGGGMTGATTTCAGGGTAAAGCCCCACTGAAAAAGGAAATGTTGGATCCCATGGGAGACTGGTGTTTGTGGAGGAGTAAAAGAGCAGTTGAGAGAAAGAAAACAGGCCGCAGGGGCTGTTCAAGAGAGTGGGGGATAGTGCTGAAAACRTGCAGTCCTTCCAGCTATATGGGTATCTGGCTGCCTCTACAAGAGAGAGAATTAACCACTCCAGGCCTGCCATGCGTTATTCCTTTGCCTAACCCATTCCTGTTTCTTCTTTAGTTCTCTGGGGTCTCTCCAGGGAGCTCTTTCTCCATTGTTTTCACTTCCCTTAATATTCCTCAGCCTAAATTATTCAGTATCTTTCTCACTTTCCTATGTTCTCTCAGATGGGTCATTGCCTTTAAGACCTTTATCGAAGACCTTTAGATAGTTCCTTTCCTCCCTTGTCCAGACTTTTTCTCATCTTCGCTTTTCCGCTGGTTTTTCTTTCCTSTGGTTTTTCTTTCCTTCTTTTCTTCCCCATCTCCCTGCTGTCCCTGAATTCCTGCTTTTAAAWAATACATGTCTGTCATGTTGGCCAGAAAAGAAACTGGAGGCAAACAGCACTAGCGAGTGGACACCTTGTAACTTAGCCCTTGGTGTTTCAGGAGAGCTTAAACAGCTGCTAGATTTTGTTACTTAATCSCCATTGATTTTGAGTAGGGTTTAGGGACCTAAATTGCTCAGAGTATCTTCTCCCAAGTGAGCATTATTATCTGACCATATCACTGCCACTTAGCAGGCCCGACAAAGAGGCCTAACAAAAATTAAGCCATTAATGACAGAACTGGCCGGTGAACGCGGGTATGATCTCATTATCTGCTGCCTAACTAAGCAGCAGTCATGTTGACTGACACCRTGATGAAAAGGTGTTGGGAAAAGAAGCTGAGAGGTGACAAGGACAGAGCAATATGGAACCGTAGACACCCCAACAATGTAGGGCTGCCAGTTTGTGGGTTGCCCACATTCACCACGCTCTCAGGACAGTTAGGTCCCTAGTACATTCATCTCCCTTTTATCCCTGCCACATTGCTGCAGGGAGAACTGAAGGAAACTGTGATTAGGAACACGATTTTCCAGCTCCTTTTGTAGTAATGACCCACTTAGCAGATGATACAATCAGGGTATTTACTTTTTTTTTTTTTGCTGCTTCCAGTAAAGGATGTTCAAAAGCAAAATGCCCATTCATTGAAATTCCCAGTGCCCAACTGGCCCAGTACAAAGGAGCTAATCCTGTCCCCAGCAATCCTATTTGTTCAGGTGCAAAACTAGTGCCTGCTGCAGCTACCAATCTAAATACAGATGTGGGACCTAAAAAGAAAAAAGAACACCATTTCTGACAAGCCACAGTGAGCCCGAGCAAGCTTCAAGCAAATTAATTGTGGAACAACACAGTGTACGATCTTGGCCTCCTAAAATGGAACATACTCCTTGTAAAACGGGCATGCTGTGCAGCGCTCTGACATTTCCAAGTGAAACAATAGGACCACTAGAATGGAAAGTCTGCAGGAACGGCAGACAAGGAAAGGAAGTTTAGGTTGAACAAAGGTTTTGTTCATTTTCACAGCCCCTGGAGGAACAGCAGCGCTGTACAGAAGCTGTTAATGATGGCCTGGGTTGGACGGCCGAGCCCAGTGCCAAGATCTAAATGTGTTTTTACTCCAACCTCCTGCCCAGCTGTCCAGTCCCCRTGCAGAATTCCCAGCCGGTGTGAACGCCGGGGGCTCCGGGAGCAGCTCGGGAAGGGTCGGGGGCAGCCCCGTCCGCACACACGCTCCTCTCTGGCGCTTGGTGAAGGCACCGCGTGCGTGTGAAGCGGCGGATCGTTAAGCGCTTCCCGCACAACGAGCAAGTTGACCTAAACTCCCGGGTTCTCGGAAGTAGCTGTGCTCCGCTGAGGGCTTGCACAGGTAACTATGGCAACTCTCCTTCTCCGCTAGGCTTTGAACACACTGTTCTTAAGTGAAAACAGCTTCAGCCTTCCATTGGTGTTTAATAAATAACCGGCCAGCGGAGGAGAGCTCAGGCTTGGAAGAGCCGTGCTTGCTCTCAGCTAGGCACTACTGCGAGCGTGGAAATGCGAAAGCAAAACTCAGCCGGGCGCCGTGCAGAGTTTCCGTGACATGACTGTGTTCCGCATCGTGTAAACAGATGGCTCGTGCACGGGCACGGCTGCGCGCGGGGCCCGCGACGAGCTCCTCGCCCGGCCTCCSAGCAGGTAGGCACCGTCCTGCAGCTCCCGGGCTGCGCTGGCTGCTCCTCCTCCCTCTGTTGTACCCAAAGTCATTTCCAAACGGTTTGTCATCCCCATGAGCGAGATGAGGCATTTCCTTGTGTTTGGGCTGTGATGGAAAGAGAGGGAGAGAAACTGAGTGGCTCATTTTGAAATTTRTCATTCGGGACTGACAGAGCGAGATTCAACCTGCACAGTCCTGTGATATGTCAAAGTGCATCAGGGTCAGAGCATAACACTGCACAGTTCCTGAGTGGGAATGATGTTTACAGGCTTTTCTTTTATAAGTTCCAGTTCTGCCAGGGACATTACAYGAGAACTTACAATTTGTTCTTTATAACTAAGAGCTGTTTTGAACAGTGGCCAAGCAGCCCAGGCCAGGTTCTTCTTTTAGACTCTGATGCAGCAAAGTTCTTCAGCAAGTAACGGCATTGGGGCCCGATAGGAGCTTTCCGTTGACCTCGGTAGGATTTGGTGTAACGGGACATCTCACAAGGCTGACATTGGGTCACCTTGGAGGCCTCCCCTGCCCCTCTGCAGTGGGGTGAAGAGGAGCTGGTGAAAGCAGCACGGCCTTGCCCTGGGAGCGTGTCCAAGTGTTGTGAACACCGATGGAGACGTCGCTGTTCCATTCGGCACACGGCTGTGTGACCTTCCCTTCACAGGCACAGGGCAGAAAAAATCACAGAAYAGAAGTGTTGACGGGTACGTTTAATGAGCACACAGCTAAGCATTCTGAAATTTTCCTTCAGCCTGGTTTCCTGGCCTGCAAGAAGAGCCCTCAGCCCTCCCGTGACCTCCTTCTGCTCCGGTCGCGGGCATGGTCAGTGCAGGGAAGGCTCTGGGGGCCTCGCGTGCCTGCCCGTGTGCGCCGGGCTCTGCCAGCACCAGCAGCAGCACGAGGCCRTGGGGCTGCAGCTCCTGGTGGGAGGAGAGGAGCTGTGAGGGGTCGGTTTGGTCCACAAGGCGCATGGGGGCGGCCAAAGGGGAGGTGTCACCAAGGTGAAGAGAGGACCTGCCTAAACGACAAACCCAGATGAAGGGGACATCGAAGGAAGCCAYGTGCTACCTACTCAAAACCCCCAAATGGTTATTCCTATGCCCCATCCCATCTGTGTTTGCCAAGGATCGGCTAGGCCCTGAGCACAGCGTTAGAGATAGCAGGCCCATAGACGCTGCCTAGTTCCCTATGGGGTTGGGATGCARAGTAATTAAAAATAACTTCTTTTGACACTACCCGAATAACTCAGTGGGGCTGAATGACTGTATCGCTATGTGGCTTTTTGTCATTCCGAGTGCTGCGATTAGCAAGGCAGTTTTGTGATTTGTGGGGAGCAAATTCCCCTCCAAACAAAGGGCAGGTGAGAAGGAAGCCCTGGAGCCCAGGGCCCGRCCAGTCCCCTCCAGCCGGGACCAACAGCCCTGAGCTGCTGTGGGGCTGGGGCCACGTTCACCGTGAAGCAACGAGGTGAAGATTTATTGCTGCCTTTATCAGCGTTTGGGCAAAGCGTGTCTTTAGGGGAGATAAAGTTTCCTTTTTTTAAAAGAAAAAAAAGAAAAGATAGAAAAAGGAGGGGAAGGAAAGGGGAAGAGATTCAGAGCCTAAGAATCCTAACACTTAGATGTCTTAATTAAAGGTAAACTTTTGCTTTGGGACGCCTGTGGTTAGAGCTGCAGGCAGAGACCTGACAGACAGAAAAAAAGAAAGAAAGGCTCTTTCTTTTTTTTTTTTTTTCTAATTTTTTTGCCAAGCATTCAGTTTGGCCTCAGTCTGAAATGGCTTTGAAAGTGCAGACACCTTCATGTAAATGTTCTTAATAAAAAGAAAAAAAAACTGCAGTGCAGGACATTTGTAATCCTTCTGATTTAGATGTTTTAATAACGTGTGAGTTTATCTTGGAAGATGGTGGCTGACCTGGAATTAGAAATATGACTCTGCCAGCAGAAGACTAAGATCTCAGACAGAAGACTTAGAATAACAGTATAATATGTATGTGTTCATACACACACACACATATGTAATGTGCTATATAAACACRTTTCTAAATAGTCATAAACTCTCTTTAAAAATTATTTTGACCCAGTTAAAGTTACAGATAGTACCTGATTGGGTTAGACACTACAGAGTAGTATCCATGATATATTCATTTCTCCTGCTGGTGGAATTAATTGGGTATTTCAATTTAATTATCGTAGTCAATAGCACTTTCAGCRAAGTGTCTTAAGTGTTCATTGAATTTACTGCAAATGTAATAAGGCAGCGGTTGCATGTTAAAGTTCTTAAACATCTGGATGGGCTGCAAAGTCCATCTCTTCTCTTGGGTAATTTGGGCCTCATCCAAGACACACTCATGTCCTTCTGTTGACTTCAGATCTGGACAGAGGCTCCTTGGGGAGGAGAGAGATGGACTGCAGSGAATAGAGTCCAATGCCCTTGGCTGCGAGCTTGCTGGCTGGCGTGTGCAAGGGAGAATTTGTGAAGATGCCGTTCTTTTCTGCAGACACCTTCACAAGGCTGCAATGGCAGGAGGAACGATCCGTGACTCAGGGCTTGGTGACTGTTTACTGTGGGACTGATCCCTCTGGTTTGGGATTTAAAGTGAAATTTCAAGAGCTTCATCACAGCCTGGGAAGGGAGGCCAGGAGCAGGGTCACACCTAGAAGAAAAGTAAAATAAACACATCAGTCTGGGAAGCCTCAAGCAACCGAGTGACATATTTCACCCCTACTACAAAGTCAGGCAGAGCTGGTGATCCTCCCTGCGCCTCCCCTGAGTCACTGTTTCATGCCTTGGGTCAGAAAGCCAGTCTGCAGGCTTCAGATCATGAACATGTGGAGGACCACAGAGGCAACTAGCACCTAGTGTCTCTCCTCAGATCAGATCTCAGAGGACTTCTGAAACGGCAGAACAAGCAGTTTAGGTTGTGTGATATGACATGCTGCCTGTGACAGCAGGGCCTGGACACTATGGTCAGAGGAGCTCTCCACTCTGTATTCCTGCACCATCCGTACTTGCTACAAAGGCTTTGCTGCTGGTGGAGCATCACAGGGTTGAGACTGCAAATGTTTTATAGATGTGCTAGTGCCTAAAAATGCAGGCAGGCACTCAGGGGGGGTTCCAAGAAGAGCTGCTTCAGGAGTGGTCCAGTAAGACATCTACCAAAATCCTCTCATGACACACACTGTATACCTTGGAGAAGAATGGGGGATAGAAGAGGTGGCTGTAGGCAGAGGATGACCAACCAAGTACCCTGCCCTACTGTGGGATGGGCAGGAGGAAAGTGCAATGGGAAGTCCTGGAGAAGCCTAACAGTGTGGGCCATGGTGACCCCCATTGCTTGCTTCTTCCTCCACCTGGGTTGGCAGTTGGGATCCTTGGGAGACTCATGCTAGTAATTAACATCTCTGTTGCCGTGTGAAAGGTGGGTTTTGGTAACCAAAGCAAAGGAGCATCTTGGAAAAGCATAGGGCATCCTGCAGTGAGCCACGCAGCATCCGAGCCTCGGTGCACTGGTAGCACGGTCTCGTACTCCAGGCTGCCCTGAAAAATAAAGCAGGATCKGGGAGACTTTAGCGTATGGACCAGAAGTCAAGGGAATTTCTTCTGTAAAAAGTAGGCAAAAGGCAACGGGAGATGAATACGCTGCCTGACAGCTGGCAGACATGCAGGCTGGCTGCCGTAGATGGTAATATAGGCATGGCAAMTGTTACGGCATCCAGAGTCAGAAAAGCAGTAAAATGCTTTAACCTCTGCTATCCAGGAAAACAGACCGGGGCTTCTGCTGCTCTTGGCGTAGAGCAGCCTCGGCGACGCCTGGAGCTCCAGAGAGCTCTGCCGAGCGGGCAGCGGGGGCTACGAGAGCCCGCGTCCGTTCTGTATTCGCGCTAATTAGGCATCCAGCTTGAAAACTTTTGTTACTGTTGTTGTTCTAGTGATATGGTTATCGCCGCTGCTGTTTTCTTAATGCATGGAGGGAGCCTGGACGGCCGCTCTCTATTTCTTATGTGAATGCAAGCTGCGCTTAGATTTTTGCGGAGATCAGACACCAGACACATTCCTACATTCTTGTCCAATGTTCAATATTTTTCCATGAGTCAAGGAGAACAAGAATGGGCATATTGTGCAAATGCAAAACTCTGCCTTTTTAAACTGACACGATGGATTTCAGCCCTGCCTCTTTGTCTCTCTCCTCCAAGCAGGGGCTTTTCAGCCTGCCAGATTTTGTTACTTGCTATCTTGGACAACAGAGGGAGGGAAAAGTCAACCCTTGTTAACTCAGGGTCCCAGCCACCTAAGCTTGCTGTGTGCTGGGGACTGCTGTGTTTGCTCCTCGCAGACGGGGAAGAGCTGTTGCTTTCCTGCCAGCTCTGCTGCGTTCACTTAGTAGAAGTCTGCGGCACTAGAGGCACTTTAAAAAGAAGAACAGAGCCTGTTGCAATAAGGCATCCAACAAAAGTTCCTGCTGGAATCCACCCTTCCAGTAAGTGCTGCTTCCTAATCCAGATTTCAGGCTTCAGGGCTGGTTCATAATAGCACATTGATACAGGCCAGGGTASCTGCATCGGTTTGCAGCAACTGAAAAATTGGCCCACGCCGGCGTCGGGCGTCAGTGCGGATTCACAGAGAAGGACGTTTGTGCAGACAAATATTAGCATATGCAGGGTCCATGGAATCTGAATTCCGCTTAGGGAGAGTGGCAAAGTACTTTCCCACCTCTGTTTTTCAAGTGCTTGTGAGAGGTGCCTGACTGATGAGCCCTAAAGACTTAAATCATCCGTTCCTGCCAGAGCAGTAACTGCCCTGGAGACCATCTAGGCCAATGTAGTCCATATCCCAAGCGCAGGCTGCCTGTCCAAAGGCTTTCATTGAACACTGGCCACTGCGGAGCTAAGTCTGTGTGCAAAATCAGATTTTTTTTTTTTTTCTAGATAGAGATCTCTTAGACCTTTTGCAGATACATTAACAGGCCATAAAATGCTTCTTCCCACGCAATAAATGGAAATAAACATGTAGCTACCAGAGCAGATCTAGTCTAAGTAACATGGAGTCAGAGTGTCCCCGAAGTGCTGTGATAACCCTGGCTTTCTGATCAGGCTTTCAGCGAGGGGGAAGTTGGTGAGTGCCTTCTGCGCACGTTTGACCCGCAGCTTCCTTGCCAACGCTGCTGAAAGAAAGGGAGCACACAAAGGAGGGAAGGAACTAATTAGCAGCAAGAATGAGGTAGTCATTTGTCCACCAGGAACATATCTCCTACCTCCAGAATTTCATATACAGCAGTTTGCAGAGCAGCTCTTTAACTATAATGTTTTCTAGTCGCGTTTTACTAATGCTGTAAAGGTGAAAGGTTTTACATTAATTATTAAAATGAAAACTTGCTTTTTACTCAGCCTGATGCTTTCTAAAGTATATTAGGTTCTGCATTTCAACCTAAACAAATGCCTGCTTTTCAGAGGTGCTGAGCACGCATCCATGTCTTTTGGAATTTGGCTGGAAAACAGGGCTCGTTGTTAATGTGTTTGACAGTGTCTAAATGCTTGAAGAGTGTTTTTCAGAAAAATAAGTCCTTGTCACAGAACCTGCTAATCAAGTGGAGAGAGACAAAGCCCAGTGCAGTCACTTTGTAGATGTGGATATATATCAACAGACTTTAAATCAGGCTTAAAGAAAAATGCCATTTAGCAAATCTGCTTCATCTGATGCAAAACTGATTTGCTTGGTCAACCCTTTGATTGTTTATATCAATTATAGCTACTGACCTGATGCTTTCCCTGAAGGGATCTGCATAAAAAGAGAGATTGGCATTTCTCCTGTGTATTGTCATTTATGTTTTTCATCTCCTCCTCCTCCCTCCCTAGATGCAATCTGGAGGCAAGTCAGATTTAACTGTTTGCTCCATTCATGTTACATTCAAAGCTTTCCAATTAGGTACCACAGGACAACCAGGTTTGACTTAGAGGTGCCCAATAGAAGAATGAGGTGCACTGAACACTAACCCCTAAAAAGTTACCAACTAGGGAGATACAAGAGAAAAATGAAGGTCATCAAACATTAGAACAGGGACCACAGAGGTTGTGGTGTGTCCAGGGATAATCAAAACCTGCCTGGACAAAGCTCTGAGCAACCCAACCTGATGTAACGTCAAAGCTATCTCTACTTTCAGCACGGTTTGGACCATGTGATTTCCTGACGTCCCTTCTCACCTACATCACTTTATGATTCTAAAAGTCTTCTAAGGAATTCTCTGCTAAGGACCTTGTCACTTTTCCTTATGTGAATCATGTAGAAAACAGACAAGAATCAAGTGAACTCCCTTTTCGCAGTATTAGTGGTCTACAGAGATGGAATGTAGGAGACCCAGCTATATAATGCAAAGGGTTTCTACCACCCAACTCTTGGTGGGGGTTGTTTGCAGGGGCACATATGGACATCTGCAGAGCAGCTGAGCAGATCTGCTTCTGCCCACCTTCGGTGCGTCATCAAGGTGTAGGCTACAACACTGATGCAACAGCAAAGCTCTGTTGTAGTCAAGGGGCCCTTTAGAGGACATGAGAGGAAAATGACTCAACTGAGTCATTTTTACAGTGCAGCCAACGGCACGCTGCCTCTTGTGACTGTCGCGCTCCCGGTGCCAAGTCTTGCAGCAGTGCGCTCCTTTGTCACAGGGGCTGTGGCAGGAAGGAGATGCTCTTCCACTCAGCTGCTGCTGAATAGGCCATTTTTTTCATTTGGAAGTCCAAAGCCAGAAATTCACTATATATAGGGCCCTTGTGGAGGGCTGAGAATGACTGTTATGTTTTAGAGGCCTAGAAATGCTAAGTTTTCAGTGCTGCTCCTATTTACAAGAATCCACCCAAAATATCTTTGATGCGTTTATGAAAGAAGGTACATAGAAAACATCAAGTGTAATGAATCCATTTCTGTCCCYGGAATACCTGGAAGTGTTCTACCGTCCCCTGAGATTCATCACCACCGTGACGGATGTGATACTGACTTGTTCGGGAGCGCAGCCTTGCCCAGAACTAGCTGGAGCAGCTCCCTTAGCTGCTTAGTGTCCCACTGTGTCTCARCGGGCCTTGGTGACGAGTCTGAGGGCAATGATCCCTGTGAAGAAAGCTGTAGTTGGGGTGAAGGCTTTCGCTGCAAAGGCTCTTTGGAGATGGGAAACCATMTACGATGCTGTAGAGCCATAGCCATTGCAGCGGCACTTCATCGGAGGAGGCCAGGAGGCCTTGCTGTCCTCTGCTTTCCTCAATCCTTGCTGTCCTCAATCCTTGTGAGGGCCACTGGTGCTCAGGGCCTGTCTCTTGCAGCAGGCAAAKCCCTCTCTTAGCCCTTCCCTCTAACGCATATAGTCATCATGTATTTTTCCTACCTATCCAGGGACCAGCATAACACTGTTTCAAATAACAAAAATCATCAACTAATTTGATGATGGTATCTGGTACAGAGCTGCACGAATGTTGTTACAGAAGCATCGCTGTGAAATGCCCTGTAGTGATCACTGGGCTTTGCATATAGAAAGCTCTGGGCTTACATTTGTCAGGGAGTATTCCTTTCTTAGCCCGTTGGTTCAYTCCTTTCTCCACAAGTCAAGAACCTTCGCTTTTGTCAAAGCAAGAACTTTTTGCAAAAGCCAAGCTGTTAAATGTTTTCTTTCCGGATCTGTGAGAAAATGAAAAGCAGAAAACTTGTGTTCCCTTTCTTCAAAGCCCTCTCCATTCATTTGACAAGTAGCAAGCATCTTTCACTTCCCATCTTCACTCCTCTTGTCACGTCCCACCTTCCTGTTAAGTATCATCCTGTAACCTTTCCTGGACCCATTTTTTTTTGTTTGTTTGTTTATCTGTTCTACCTTGAAAGTGTCTCTTTGTTACCCTGAACTACTTCTGGTCCCCTCTGTCCACACTGACTTTTTTCCTGCTCTTGGATCAGTCCTTGCCAAGTAGTCAATTCTTTCTAAACATTTTTGTTCGCCTTCTCTGGCCATTTTCTTGGTTTTGGATTCTTTCAAAGTTCTCACAAAATATTATCAAGACATTGCTCAAAGAAAGGCCAGCTGACCAGCTGATGGAAAATCCACTGAGTGACAACATGTTCAACAGAATAAGAAACGTAGGGTTCCCGTAATCTGCTGATGATGTCTCACTGTCTCAAAACTCCTTTCTAGGATTCATTACTATTTTGTCATTCTAGTTGTGTTTTCAGACTAAAACTGAAATTCAGGAGTACATTTAGTAGTAATGTGATAGTAGGTGATAGGGATTCTATTTTTGCAGTTTTCTTCGAGACTTCTAAAGAATGGGAACTGCAGGTGTTACAAAACAAGACCTTTTCTAATCCTTTGTGGCAGCCTATCAGTAGTAATGAAAAATATTTCAGGGAAGGATATGCAGTTGCTAGGTCTGCAAGTAACAACCACCTCCTTTTCCTTCTTGCCTCTTCCTTCCCTAACCACCATCATTCTTAAGCCGAGTACTATTAACTTTAGACAGATTTGAATCTGGATGTTTAACATTTCATATCCCCTTCTCAATATTTTGTTATCACCACCTATCATAAGTCTACATCTTCCCAGTTCCAAACAAATGYCCAGTCCCTCTTTGAATCTTGCTGAGCTCTGGATCTTTGCCACGTAGTTCCACAGGCTACTGGTGCTGAAGGAAAAAGGTTGTTCTTTGTTTTGGATTGAATTTACTGCTGTTCAAATTTGCTAAATACCATCTTGATCTGTAGTTAGGAGACAAGCAAAAGATCCTAGGGTTTATTCTTTAGATTTACTTCTGTAAATTTCTGTTTTATGTGTCCCTTCCATTGTCTGGTCTCTTCATAGAATAATCCTTTATGCTTTTAAATCATTGTTGTCTCCAAAATCCAGCAATGTTTTTGCCTGTTCTGCTTGTACAGGCCAAACTCTTGTTCAGGAGTATTTGGCTGCTCTTGCTACTGCTGATTTAAGCTAATTTTTTTGAAAATGCCTGTTTAGTACTGCTGAGGAAGTCAGGTGAGCTGTCATCAAACAAGGGAATGCAGCTCACCTGACTTCCTCTCTACCTGTGCCCTTTTATCACAGGTCCTAATTTAGGACTTGGTCCTAAATTCCACTTCTCCATCAGAGATTTTGGCAAAGTATTAGGACTCCTTCCCCCTAACAAGAAGCYGTTGTTGTTGTAGTTGTCTTAGTCCAAGGAGTGCTGGAAGGCCCTTCTTCAAGCTGGCCTACCTTGACCTGTCTGCTTGAGCCTGTTTAATACTGAAAGCATGACTAGGTAATATGTTGAAGGGACAGGTACTTTTATTTTTTCCAATGACAAGCCATGACTGTGTCTCCTGTGAACTGTAACTCACCCTGCAGAAGACCTCAAGGCCAAACAGTTGGCATTAGTGTCCTGTGTGACTCATGTTGATTTGCAGGAAGAGCAGAACAGTCTAAATATTTCCTTGTTTTCCAAGGGCTGGATGTCTGCTGTCTTCCTCTGTTGACTAAACATTTGAAACATAGTGCTGCAGAGGAGATGGGGCTTAGACAGGTAATAAAAGCCCACGTGTGGGCATGGATGTGGCTGCAACGAAGCTACAAAAGCCTCTGCACAGYGAGCACGGAAGGAAGGCTGGGCAGACGTAGGGCCAGACTGCACTCAGCAGTCTTTGCTTAGGTGAAATCTGCCATGCCATTCATCTCTAAAAGGCAAATCAAATAACAGCAGCCACATTTTTACGGATTAAGGAGCTTCCTGTGCGAGACAGTATGTGTTTTTAATACTTTAAGCTGACTTATGAAACTGGTAAACAATGTGGAGGGTGGTGTTGGATGACCTCTTTTACATGCCTGATTGTCCTGTCAACATTTATAATGCATTCGATATTTCCTTCTCATCAGGATAGGATCAGTTAAGCAGTCGCATTTCCCAAAGCTYAGGTTGCATTTTGCTTTGTTCCACATTTCATGGTAATAAACGTTGACATAAATTTCTGTAGTTTTCACATAAAGTGATTGTTAATTTATTCATGGTTGAAAAGGATCTAAAAAAAGGGAAAAAAGATTTCTCTGGAAGACAAACACACAGCGTGCAGGATAAGAAATACAGATCTTTCATGCCAATTTGTTTTGCACACGGTAATGACTGCTACATTATGATTAGCAATCTTGACCTAGTTAAAGTACTATTGTTTCTGTGTGTTCCCATTCTTCTAAAAGACTACGGCGAGACATGATATTTTATAATCCATCAGATGTAAAATCTGCATAAAAAATATAATTATTGTGCTTCAGCAACTTGGACCCAAGCCCTGATGTTATATTTCTAGGCAGTGCGCTGTGAATAATATACATACATTTTTAGGTTGGTCTGTTCAGTTGGCAAGATGTGCTGTTTTTCCAAAAGCCAGGGTAAATTATGGGATTTCTAACGTACTGATTACCATTCCAATCTTGTTGTCCTGCTAATGAGAATTAAGTAGATGCTTGTCAGCCAAGAAGCATCCTTATTTGTTCCTATAATTTGAGATTTCGTGACACTTATTACAGTAAACAAGGAGAAAAACTTGTATTACCTCTTAGTCACCGCTGCTGACAGCGGTGTTTGTGCCTAAGGAGCAACCAGAACCGGTACAAGATGCCCTGCAGAGACACCGAGTCTCTGCCCCAGAGCGCAAGGAGGGAGTTGGAAGGTTGGGGCTGCGCAGGATGAAATCCGAACGGCAGCCCAAGCCACCCGGGGCCGCTCGAGCCTGCGAGCAGGCGGCTCTGGGACCGCAGGGAAGAGGCACCTGGGGCTGGTTGGATGCAAAGCAGCTCGGGGCAGGAAACGGCGTTTCCTACTCTTGCATAACCCGTTGCAAACGCAGGCGGCCGGCTCTGACCGGAGCTTGAAGCTGCACGGCTCGTGGACCCCACCACCTCCTCGTGCTGCTCTCCATTGCTTGCTAAGTGCAGGGCTTCAGCCTACTTCATTAATGTAGTTTCCCCAATCAGCTTCCTCTGGCTTATTGGACTTTCTGAACTTGCAGGGCTAAAATCTCTCTGGAGACAAGTGTTTCGCTTGGGTTTTCAGCCGCGTCAGGTGGAAGCTGCAAATCAAAACAAAAGATTAAAAATAAATATCCTTGGCTTTGCGTTCGGTGCAGCAGAGCCAGGCTGAGRAGCCTCCTGCCCTTACTCAGAGGAAGAGCATGCTAACTGCATCTTCACAAGGGACACTGGAGCAAAGCAGCTGCCATAGCCATAGCTCCGAGTCCTGTAGACAGGGAGGAGCGAGAACTACCAAAGCCAGCAGAAGATTTAGGGAGCTGTGTGGAATGGGTGGTGGTGGGAAGCTCTGCTGCCTGCACCCAAGCCAGCGCATCCATAGCCAGAAATGACCTGTGAGGAGGCACGTGCAATTGTGAAGAGGTGAAGCATCGAGTCTAGGGTTTTAGACCACGATGCCTCATCCTGGCTTGCCCAGGACAGAGGCAAAGCTGTGCTCAAGGGCCCATGGGGAGGGGTGTCCCTGGCGTGGCTCGGCTCCTGCTCCTGGAGCCGGTGACGAGGCAGGAGGTGGACAGCGAGAGTGGAAAGCACTGTCTGATAGAGGAGAGCCGCCRTCGTTCAGGTCCAGCCCCTCCTTGGGAGCCGGTCTGGCTAGGCCTGCCCTGCCCTGCCTGCAGCAGGGGCTTCGCTCCAGCCCTGGCCTCCAAGGTGCTTTCACAGCATAAATAAGCAGCAGCATTCAGCATGTTTTCCTCCTTTGGARCAAATTCCTTTTTATCCTCCGTTTTTCTTTTGGCAGTTTTCATTGTTTGCATATTTTTGGTATTTTCACGTAATGCCTTTACCCCTTTCCCTCCCCAGACACATGAAGGATTCTGTTTACAGTGCAGCCATAGATACAATCAGCACACATTGAGAGAAAGACTCGAAAGTCTAAAAGGGACCTTTTAAACTGGATTCAATGGCTRCTTTTATAGTATAAGCAAGAAATCCAAAGCATTTTCTTTTTCTTCAGCATCAGGAGCGTTCCTCAGAGAAGTGCTTTGGGTTTAAGCTGCTCCATGCAACAGCTCAGGCCACTGCAGCCCATGTCTCAGCATCGCCTCCCTCCTCATCCTCCATTCACATGGGTTAATGGAGGCTTAAAACTCTGGTCCTCTGATACGTGCCCTGAGCCCAAGAAATAAAGCAAATTCTAAGTGAAGTCCAATGGAGGAGCACACAAAAACAAGATTTTCAGTGTTACTGAAACCGAATAGTCCTTTAGCGTTTGCCCCTGTGACAGCCAGGTTCTTTCCTTGGGCATATAGTCCCTGTGGGAATCTGCAAAGGTAACTGTCGGTGGTGGGACAGAGACCTGATGAAAAATATTTTTAATTTTGGAAATGTGTGTGGGAGGGGARTCCTAAGTTTCTCATTGACAAATTGCGCTCTTGCAGGAAGAAAAAAAAAGTTTATTTCCATTTTCAGAAAAAAAAAAAAAAAGGCTTTGAATGAGGAAAACATAACTAATCCTCTAGTTTTACATTCAGTAAAGAAAAAAAGAGTCCAAAAAGGAAGGTGAAGTAAATGAGCCGGGGTTTTGYCAAAAGAGATAAGTGGTTTGATAGCAGGCTTTGATGAGCCCCRGTTATTGGCCTGGTGAACTCCTGCTGATTTGGGCTGCTGTCAGGGAGCGCTAGAGAAGAGGCTGTCTCTCTTAAACCCTTTTAAGATTCAGATTAAGCCTTCAATGGAATTAACTGTCCTTGGGCGCAGGACTTAGCATCACACGGTGCCATTGAGATCAGCCATCTCTGGCACGTTGCTCTCCCGTGCTGATGCCCCTGAGCAGTCTGTGCAGCAGCAGCAGCCCCACAACATTGCACAAATGGGGTCTCCACAGTTCCAGATTAGCTGCATTAACTCCAGAAAACCGACACGTCCAGCACCTTCCCGCTCGCGGTGCGTGAGCGCATGCTGACTCACTGGAGCCTCCTTATCAGCAGCTCTTACAGTGATGCAGCCTGCCAGGAAAAACATGTATTCTTTGGTGGTTCACAGAGTCCTGCCTGCCTCCTGCGGGCCAGAGCTGTGCACGGAGGACTTCTTCCTCTCCTGGTTGCTGTCGTGTTACACATTTCCCATCACAGGCGGGGTCTTTCAGTATTACGCAGCTCAAGTGGTTTGAGACGTGCAGGCACAAGCAGACACCTCAGCAGAGGCAGGGAGAGGAGGCTCCATCCCTGTGTGCTCCTCGCATCCTTCCCATGGGCTCTCCTCCCCTTCCCAGCAGCCTCCGTGAAGTCCTCCGCGAGGCTCGTGCACAATTACAGCTCTGCTCTTCGTGCAGCGTTTTTTTAAGATGGAGATATCTACTGACCAAGGTGGTGTGAGGCTTCAGAAGCCAGTGTTTGCAAGGGGCGATGCAAAATGCAATGGAAGGAGCGATGCAAAAGGTCAGAACTTGTTACTTCTTCATAAACTCACAGTGCTCTTTTTGGTGGGCTTTTTAGCAGAGCACAGGTAGTGAAAGGCAGTTTCGGCCCCAGTCCTCCAAACCATGTTCTAGACCCAGCATGAGTATCAGAGGATGGTGAGGGAAGGAGTGTGGGAAGAGTCTTGGTCATGGGAAGATCAGGAGATGTTGGTGCTTTCACTGCCTCTGCCGCTGACTTGGGCATGACCTTATACAAACTTTGCGCCTCACCCATCTCTGCTTGCAGTTAGTTCCAATGCAGTTAGTGCCGATGCAGAAGTACAATAGCTATCATCATGCACAGTGTTGTGCAACACCTGCATTTTTAATTCCATCAGAAAGCCTCATGCAGATGCTTTGGAAATGTTAAAACGTTTTAAACAGTTCCCTCTGATTTAAAATGTCAACCAAAAGCAAAATCAGCTCAGAAGCACGTATTAACCACACCAAACACATGCATGCAGAGGATATATTATTCATTACCTCTTCAGTCCTGCTGTCAGCAGCATATCTGAACGCCAAATGTGCTGCGAATTGGTATGTTCTAATGACTTGGGGACTTCCCCATTTCCCAGGAAGACCAATTTTGGGGCATGAGAATGAGTTCGAATGAGCACGGTGGTGGCAGAGATGATGGCAAACGGAAGCACAGCTTACCTTTTCCTCCCTCCTCCCCCGAAGGAAAGTACAGTGACTCGTGTCAGAAGGAACCCGCTAACCAAGACAGTCCATGCACTTCGTAAATGACCACCTAAAAAACCCTCCCCTGGGACAGCTAATGACACTTAGTCACTCTTGAAGGCACAGGGTCTTTGGGCTCTACAGATCAGCACCAACGGGACTGTCATTGAAAATGAAAACATGAATCTGTGATTTGAAAGCTACCCTGGAAATTGCGTTTGAGGTACAATATGAGTTTTTCTTTCTSTGAGAAATGAGAAGTTTTTGTTCTGAGGGGGAAAATCAGTGACCTACTGATGCAGTGGAAGGATGGTTGTGGACTAAGGAAATACRTACTTCTTTTCAAGCCCTTCCCAAGCAACTTGCAGGTATTCACTCTAGAATGAAAGTGTTCACACATGGAGTCATCCTGGAAGAGCTCTGATATATCCATGTGTACATATATATGTGAAGAGAGGGACACACATGCCTGAAGGACATTGTTCAACACTGACAGTCAAAAATGCCCATGGACTGCTCTATGTGAAACATTATAAATGATGTGATTTTGAGATCTCGTAAACCACCATAAATCACCCTTCCTCACCTAACGTGAAACCTGGCGTGCTCTGACGTTTCCTCTGCCCTGCCACGTTGTCACAGGACACCGTGACTGTAGCGGGCTCTGGTTCCTCAGTGATACCCCCAGGTGCTGTCAGGTGGTGGGGCCCCATAGCCTCCTCAGTCCGGGCATTGCGGCACGAGTCCCTAAAAGGCAGCAGAGGAGCAGGATTTCCTGCAGGAGTTTCCTGACGCTGCTCGCACGTTGGCTGCAGCTGAAACAGCAACAGCCCGTGTGTATTTAGCTAGCTCTGCATTCCTGTATATTCGCTATGCCTAGTTTGGAGCACGAGCCTTTCATGTAGAAGGCTAAAGATATGACAGGTGTGTTTGGTTTTAGGGGTTTTTTTTGTTTTTTCTTTAATAAACTGTGCTTTTGAAATTCAAAGTGACTGTACTGGAGGGTATATGAATGGAGCCCAAGGTTTTCAGACGTTGTTTTCTGTGTGCACAACCGTGGCGGGTGAGTTTGCACCCGGTGGGCAGGGCTGTGAGCCTGAGTAGACCCGCAGGGCTGTGAGTAGATGAAAGTAGCGCTGTAAACGTTCAGGGAAAAGGAAACAGAGCTGTGTTTCTTGGGGCAGTSCTGCATATACTGTGTGTTTTATAGCAGATGTTTCAGAATTGAGACAATTAGGGTTTAATGTATTAATAGATGGATCTGGAAAATAATCCAGCAGTGTATCGTGGATCAGCTGATACCTGCTGAACCAGCTGATACCAGCTGATGTGGCTCCAGTGGATTCATTTCAGGATTTGAGCATAATTATACTGATCTCCAGCCAGTATAAACCTTGGTGAGATCAGGATGCCTAGATCTCATGCATGTCTTTGCAACTTCTCTTACAGTCTTTGGACTCTACAGTCAGTTGCCTTTTGAATCAGATAGATACCAAAATCACCCAAGTGATTCCTACAGCACTGATAGGTATAAGGGTAGATTTCCTCACCCATTATTCTCCGATTTCTTGAAAATACTTTAGATCTATTTCTGGTGCACTTAGATGGGAGAGAGATATGTCCTATACTTTGCCAGCTATGGGTACAACCACCTCCCTCCACCTGCATGGGCAGGGAAAAGGAGGCCCTTGAGCTGGGATCAACAGTAGTCAGTCAGTGCTGCTGTAGAAGTGCTGTCCCATTGACACTGCTTTCTTTGACTCGTTCTGTCCCAAAAAGCTTTCTATAGTGGGCCGTGTTCACTTATTTATTAACCTGCAAGTTCCTTCCATAAGCATCAAATAGCTTGGCTCTTCAGTGTCATCTAATGATTTCTTCTCTGCTTCTTTCAGCTCCAGGGCTCCTTGAAGAGAAAGCTGGTGGTAAATCTGTCACCTGTCAACAACAAGAGGCCCAATGGTGTTTCAGAGAGCTCTTTCCTTGACATTAAGAGGATAAGAGTGGGTGATAATCTCTCAATGGGACAAGGTGGACATCATGTTAACAATTGCCAAAGCCAGTCAATGTCAGGAACTATGCCTATGGGGCAAGGAACACAAAGAAAGGCTAGCAACCTAGCAAACAATGCACATCCTAGTGGGAATGGTATGTTTAATCTGGCTTTGAAAGAGGTGAAGAAAGAGCCAGGAGAAACCATGTCCTGCAGCAAACATTTAGATGGCCAGCTCTCCCATGAGAACATGTTCCCTAACAGATACGGGGAAGACTCAGGGGAGCAAATGATGGATCCAGAGCTTCAGGAACTATTTAATGAACTGACTAACATATCAGTGCCACCAATGAGTGATCTCGAGCTGGAAAATATGATAAATGCCACCATAAAACAAGACGAGCCATTCAACATTGACCTTGGGCAGCAGAACCAGAGGGGCCCTGCGAGACCTCTGCAGATGGAGAAGATGGTTATAAAGAGTGAATATGCACCAGGCATGAATCAGGCACCTGTGGGCTCCCCACAGATGAGGCCTTCTTCTACAGGTCCGGCCTTCACTATGGCCACCGCTGCCATGTCCACCTCTTCGCCCATCCCTTCGGTGCCTCAGAGTCAAACACAAGTATCACAGGTTTCTTCTGTGACCAGTCGACCACTGCCTAACTGGCAGGAGGTGTCTCATGCACAGCAGCTCAAACAGATAGCAGCCAACCGGCAGCAGCACGCCTTGATTCAGCAGCAACAGCAGCAGCAGCAGCAAAACCAGACAGCCAATTGGTCCACGTTGTCTCCATCTGGACCTTCTCCCGGACCCTTCGTGCAGGAGAAAATCCCCAGTCCTTCCTTTCGTCAGCAGCAGTTCAGCCCACAAAACTCAGCAATGCTCGGGGTACCGGTGAATGGAAATCAGTCAAAGGGGATGAACAACTATGTTTATAAACCAACGACCCCCCAGAGCAACCCCATGGACATAATCATGCAACAGAAGCCTCAGGACCTCAACAGAAACTTTATCAACAGTGCTCAGCCACCACTAGAGCAGCATCACGGCAACACAAAGCCTTTATTTCATTTTAACTCAGAGCAAACAAACCAGCAGATGCCTTCAGTTCTGGGATCCCAAAGCAAGCCTGCCCTCCTGCACTACACACAGCAGCCCCAGAGCTCAGCCCCAGTGCAACAGCCGCAGCAACAGGCGCCACAACAGCCCCAGCCACAACCTTCCCAGCCCCTCCCAAACCAACCTCTTCAAAGACCACCCAACGTACCCCTAGCCATGCAGCAAAARATGATGCTTCAGAAAATGCAGCAAAGCCAGCAAATCTCAGGTTTGCAGTATCCAGTCTCTCAGCAACATAGACAGGTAAGACAAGTTCCTTCTCATTTGTAATAGAGTCGCTCCAGTGTGGTAGCCAAAATGTTCTTCCTCTGGGAAATGTGCAGTTGTAGCAAGTAGTGATCATTTTGGGATATGCTCTTCAGAGCTGGTGATGATCCATGTTTAGAACGTGCTTTGTCAGAGTTGGCAGTGACTTATTTAGTGCTTGATCAAGTTTATCATGAATGCACACTAAAAAAATCTCAAGAAAAGCATATCCACAATACTGTTTCTTCTTTGACCGATAGAATGAATGTGCTGCCACAGGAGGGTGAGGTAACAGGGCAAAAATAAGATTACTTTGGAAGCTTAACTACCTTTTCTAGCTTACAAAATATTAGGCTGTTTTAAATGGCAAAATTTTTACAAAATGCTTTATAATCTAAGACTGTGTATTTTACACCAATAATTTTTATGCTGTCATTTTCCTTAAGGAGGAAGGGTTAGGAAATTATGCTTTTAGATATCTTTTGACTCACATGACAAAAATACTGTTTTCACATTTGTTATCTGTTTGGCAAAGAAAACCCAAGACTTATCTGTGAGCTTTGTAAAGACTCATCCACTTATGGGAATGTTCTGKGGATAAAATAGATGCTTCGAGATGGAGGTGAAGGCTGCCACAGGTGCATCTCCAGTTATGTAGCCCATGGCCAGTGCCCACAGTTTCATCATGAGACACGCTGCTCTGACATGGTGGTTGTAGCTCAGTTATGCAACAGAAGGTCACTAGTGTGTCCACGTCCTAGGTTTCAGACCTGCCAATTGAAGTTGAGCTATGTAATCTCTCTGTAACCCAAGAGCTCAGAAACTAGAAAAAGGGTAAAAAAAAAAAAAAAAAAGAATGGCTTATTTTATTATCTTGTGATGTTTAAGCTAATCTTGGAAGTTTTGGTGGGATTTTGTTCGAATCATTTGATGGTACAGAATGACAGGAGAGGTATATAATTCAGGAATGATCATTCCTGAATTTCTGTTCTATGAAAAATAACTAAACTACTGAAAAATTAAACCCTAAGTCTTCTACTGAAAATTAACATTACTAAATGATTCATTCAGAACAGGATATTCTCGGCCAAACTGGGCAAACAGTCTAAAGTTTTTAAACATGCAAAGTAAATATAGTTGTACACATAGAAACCTTTCTCTGTTTAACTATTTTAGATTCTCTGAGTAACTAATCATAGATTTCTCCAACAAATCCTTCCCGTCCCAGARGTCTCTCCAGGTGCCACGCTTAGCAGTTTGGGTGAGGAGGGGTTGCTTTGTGGGAAGGGGCTGGAGAACACGCGGTCATGGGAAGCAAGCGGAGCCTTCTTGTTTCACGGGAGGTCTTTCTGGCCATTCCTTACCCTTCTTGGGCCACTCTGTGCTGTCTTCTCGGGAGCATTTCCTCGTTTGCTTAATAGACTGGCAGGCAGATGTATTTTAGCAGTTCCTTCATTCAGCCATGGTGAAGCTTCCAGCAATCTGTCAGCACAGGAGAGACAGGCAGGACTTTTGCAAACTACTGTTTTTCTGAAAAATACTCAAGGTCACACAGTGAAAGGCAATAAAAACACTGCTTGAGGCAGTGTCAGTTTTGTGCCCTGTGTCCTCTTGCACTGCTGCTCAGGGAGGTGGGCCACCAGCTTGTACTTGGCAACATGGGCGCAGTAGAATTTGCAGGATTTATCGTGAGTGTAGTGGGATCTGTCACCCGTGCAGCCACAAGGTTTCTCACATCTTATGGTCTTGGGTGAGATTCTTAGGAAACTTTCCCTAAATGAACTTTGCTGGGTGCCAAACTTCAGATATTACACAAAGGAGGACCGTCTGCATATCATCATGGGCTTCACCAAGTAGCTTTGCAGAGTGTCCCCTTACCTCACACCACTTCCCAGTTCAGTCTGCAGGATGTGGCTATCCTGACCCACAACATAGCTGTGGAGCTTGAAGGCTTTGTAGACAAAGATTGCAGGGGTTTTGCAGCAAAACCACTGCTGCTGTGCGCTCTAGAGAGTCAGCTGGATTTTTTAAGATCCTAACCAGCTGCTCCAGAGCTCCGCTGACATTTAGGAAATCAGGCAAGTCTCTCAGTAATGTTCTGTAGCTGCAGGAACAATACTTAGTAATACACACGGTTGTAAACTGCAGGATTTGGGATTGGTTTGAACATGACTATTCACCTGGCCACATTTATGAATTCTGTGAGCTCTGTTCTTAGAGTCTGCCTGTGCAGCTGCAGGAGCATGTCCAACTTTTAGTCAGGGCTTGCATGTCCTCCTTGTAAGTATATTCACCTTGGCTCTTGGAGCTCCAGGGAGGCAGCAGTTGTGGAGTTGCCTCCAGGAGGCTTTAGTTTTCCATGGTAATGGAAATTCTGAGCGTCTTAGGACATCTGAGAGCTGTGCAAAAGTCTGTTGTACCTGCAGTCCTGGTTTCACCAAGACACCTACCAAGATCTATCCTAATGCAAAACTCCTAGTTTATAGAGACACTAAACCCATATTGGAGTTACAACGTAGATGTCATTTCAAATCAGCTTCTGATACACTCACTTTGCAGTGAGAGTACATGTAAAATCTGTGAAGTAGCGTCATGTTCTGATGATTCTTCTATTTCCTCCCACCATTACCAGACTTGTAGGTGCTGACCCCTTTGCTTCCCACTTGCATGCAGTGCTCTTGAATACAGATGTACAAACTATTTATAGATGAGATAAGCCCTGTCCCACCTGCCTTGCTCCCCTCTTAGTCACCCCAGATAACAGCCTTACCTGCTGTGTGAATATCAAAGCCCATCAGAATTGTGAAGAACCTCAGATGAAACATGGATGGGGCACGATTTGGAGAAAAATCCAGACCTTGCGCTAATGTGAGATGCCATCTGGGAGACTGGTTAGTGCAGTCAACTGAACAGGGTATCCTGTTTTAGCTAGGTTTTGGTACATTGCTCTAAGATATGGATATTAGCCAGGCATTTATTAGTGCCCCAAGTACAGAGCTGTCTTCCCCATAGATCCATTCTGAATGTTAAATTAGTCCTTAATATTGTCATGCCAATAAAGACAACTAAGGGCAAAGCAAGTTCATAGGTCAAGTCTTGCTAATTTTAGCAATGAGGACATCRCAACATCGCCTTGTTTAAGCTGCACCCTCTTCTTCCCCAGAGCATAGTCTCCTACCCCTGAAGACTTCTACTCATCATTAACAGTGATATATGATTAATTACCAGCACTTACTAATTAACCTTATGATTAATRTTTATTTTACTCATGCCCTGTTTTTTTTTCATGAGGAATTGGGATTTGATACTGCTGGATACCGTTCAACTCCTCCTCAGATCCCAGATTCATCTGGACTATAAGGACCATTTAAGAGCAGGGTGGAATGCTTTGTCTATAAAATCACATTTTYAGTTGAACAAGCCACTCTCAGGATTTCTATTTCTTAAGCTTTAAGATAGCCAAAACCCATTAGAACTTGACTTCATCAGTCCCGKCTTGCTAAATGAAAATGTAGGGCTTATAATTTTTCTGCTTGTCACAATCACTTTGTATCAAATTGGAGGGAGTTTGTTGTGGGATTTGCTAATTAGATGTCTTTTGCCTGTAGGGAAAAGTCATAAAAATGATGGAAATCATCTTGGCTTTCTGGAAGAAGGTTGAACTGAATGAAGGTTTTGTTTGCTTCTGGGTCTCATTCTCCATTGTTGTGGGCAAGGTTAACCTTTCCATTGTCTCCCGGAGTGCAACRTATGCACAGCCACAGGAAAACTCTTACAACTTCCGTGTTCTCTTTGTTGAGGAGATAATCAGAACCTCCAAATCGTGCTCAGTTCAGATGAGGTTTTCAGTGAGAACCTGTGACTGTGGGTGAGGAGACSTCTGAAGTCTAACTTTCTCTCCTCCGGGAAACATAATACGGKCAATGAAAGATGATTCTGGAGTAAGACAAGGGTTTTGAACAAAAAACTTGGTGGTTTTGACTAGCGTAAGAAATTCTGCACATATTTTAAAAGTGTTTGATCAGCCATGTGACTTGTTCAATATGATTCATCAGCCGTATATCAAGGAGAAGTCAGAAAAAGAAATCCCAGTATCTACCAAATAAAATATTATTCATCCCCTTCTGTTTTTGACCTAAAGCCAAATTAAACTCAGAGRTTTCAAGCTGACTTTCTCTCCACATTTTTTTATTCAAATTCATTCACTCAAGGGAGGGGAGAAAAGAGGGCTGAGCTCATGAGAGCAGGCCCTCCATATCCAGTACATGTAGACATGTGCCCATGGGCCACAAGAGCCCTATTTAGTCTCAGTATTGGGAACCAGCATAAGGGAAGGGAATCATGAGAACTTGAGCCCTGGACTTTGCCTAAACAATCCGTGGTCCCTGCTTTAAAGCACCGCTGTAGTATCTGCAGTAACAGACAACTGTGTTTCCCCGTGCAGAGTTCAGGGCCTTGTCTCTCCTTGTTCTTTCCTGATCTGTTTGAGGATGGGATCATCTCTCTTTTTTTCTTTCCTCTCTCTTTCTCTCTCTTTTTTTTTCCCCCCTAATAATCCAAGAATGTGACATGATTAGTTGCAATTTGGGGCATTTTTGCCCTTACTTGCCCTGATTGGGGACATGCCCATTTTCTTCACCAGGTCCTAACAGGCTCCTTAAAAATCCAACCAATCTTCCTTGCTGCTGAACTCTGAGCAATCCCTTCCCTATTCCTGTCTCCAGGCACAAATATCCCACACTTGGCTCTTGCCTCATGCGCTCCCACCGCCAGGCTTGGTGCTTGCAGCACGCGGTGGGTGCTTCACAACCCAGCGTGTCCATGTGTGGTCACGGAGCTGGAGAGAGGGGCTTATGCAGCACTGCCCTATGGATGAGCCACTGCACGGGGCTCGTGCTCAGAGAAGCTCCAGTCTCCTCCTTTACATCAGCCCTTTCGGATGCCTGGAAGAAAAGAGCTTAACTGAAGTATAMACATCACTCCTAATATCTCCAAGGGATACAGCTGGTAGTTCAGCAAACCTGGCAACTCTGCGGAAATGCTGAAACAGATTCTCGTCTTATCCAGTGTAATTTCATTTATTTAGGTAGGAACTAAATGGACTTGCAGCAGCATAGTAAGCAGCAGGATACGGTCTTTCACCTCTTCTTTTTTTTTRAAGCATGGGCTGCATTCAGTTTTTATAAAAAGCGTATGTTAAACTGCCAGGGGGTTAGTGTGCCACACAAGGAAGAAGCATCAGGGAGAAAATTGTTAACAGCTTCTTTGGAAGTGCAGCTAGCAGGACTCCTGTTATCTTTCACTTATCACTTGCTGAGTGGTAGCTTACACTTCTAATTTAACCYCTACGATTTATCAAAGAAAATGTGGCTGCCTTGGATGATTCATATGAAAACAGCATTTTTGTACATCAKTGTGTTTACCACTTAAGAAGAAAAGAAGATCCCATTTCGGTGAGGCAACCTCTATGTTTTCAGGCGTGAAGGAAYTATTTTGCAAATATTTGTGAGGGAAAGGGAAAATCTAGAGTGGCTTGTGGTAATWGGTACAAACCAAGATTAAAATTTGMCTTAGATCACAAATAACAACGATTCCAGGCCTTTGGAATCTGTAATAATAGAAACTGTTCCATAGTGTAAGAAAATAGCAATGTGACCTTTCTTTCAACGCTCACTATAAAAATAATATTTGGATGACAGCTTTTCTTGATAGCTCCATTTTGGTTGCATTCCTTCATGCAATAGATTCTGTGTTAAATGTTCTGAATAAAAGTATGAGTATGTCCCAATAACTGACATCAGTTGCATCATTATAGATGATTTATGAACATAAAATCAAAGAAAAAAATGTCCTAAGTTCATGTACTGTTGTGGTGAATAGAAGTCTTGGTGTCCTGCTCGTGACTTATGCCATTCATATTCAGTTTGCTAAATGAAATATACAGACATCATACTGTGGAGAGTCAGCCCCCTGCGGAGGTTGTAATTCAGAGCCTCGGAGACATGACCGCTTCTGTACAATTTCCTGAACTTTTTTCATACAAGTAATTGCACTAATAGAATAGTAGAATATTAGCTAAAGTCAAACCCTTCCCTGCTTGAGATTTGGGGATATGTAGATAGTCTCTGTTTTCTCATTTGGGTGCTTTTTAAGGATACTTCCGTGAGGATAAATCCAAAACACCATTTCAGTTGGGTGGATATGTGCTGAGCTAAGACCAGTGAGCTCGAAGGCTTATTTTTTATTAATTTACATTGTGAAATTTCCTGGAAGCTCCACTGGCAGAGCAAAATGTCATTCTGCGAAGAACGGTACAGACTTGGGTTAGAATTGCCTGTGGTCTCAAAGGGACAATGCTGAGCCAGCTTCTGTGAGAAGGAAGGTAAAGAGGAGCTTTGCAGAGGCCCTTGAAGAGCATCAGTTTCCACCCACTAGGGCTAGAAAAGTTAGCTTCAGAGGTGCCGTGATCCAGGAGGCCCTTCATGAGCCAGTAAGTTAGCTTGGCCATGAGGACACAACCTGTTGGAGATGATAGGGTGGGCAGTGAGAGTGCTCTAGCCATCTGGCACCACTAAGCCAGAGCCCTTGCACATGGCTGGGTGAGGAAGCAGAGGGGCAGACCAGGTGCCTGATGCATATGTATGAGAAGACAATGTGGCTTCGAGGGGGAAGGTCATCAAAGAGAGGATATGAGCTTATGTTTCTAGAATTAACCAGAATGGTGGTGCTAAAGGACAAGATTGGRACAGAAAACGGAAGATGTAATGCTGACTGGGGAACAAGGAGACAGAGATGTTTTCTTTCAAGCTCTCTGCTGTTGGTTTTCCGTAGTCTTGGGCAAGTCAGTCT
Organism: Eudromia elegans; assembly: GCA_003342815.1. Classification (NCBI taxonomy): domain Eukaryota; kingdom Metazoa; phylum Chordata; class Aves; order Tinamiformes; family Tinamidae; genus Eudromia; species Eudromia elegans. Next base: position 842,975 of record PTEX01000179.1, on the reverse strand, counting down.
GCCTTGACCTGTGATCTCACCTCTAAAACTGGGCTGTCCGTGATGGCTTCTTACCTGAGTGCAGTGAGRATTACCAATACTGCTCTGTGAGCCTCTGAGGGCAGAGCTGAGGCCTGAGTCAACTTCCTGCAGGGATTCTGGAAAGGCAGCCTTGAAAAACAATATAATTCCACAGTCATTTGGACCTGGCATGGTGAAAAACCCTTTCCTGTAAGTTTTTTCTTGTTTGTAGGCAATTTATGAATACTTCTAGAAGTCAAGGAACACCAAAAAAAAAAAAAAAATTAACAAGCCCTATCTCTCATTCCTCTTCCTACAGTCTTTCTATTATTTTAAATCTAAATTCCTGAAGTTCTCAAGAGCAAACTCCAATAATTTCCCTCTCCAGGGGTTCAAAATAAAAGAATACTTTAATGACAAATACTTGTTCCTTCATTCAGTCAGTTTTACTACTGGTGTTTTTGTGGTGAGAATCTGCCCCAGGCTACAGATGACTGTCATTAAGACAGTAACAGACATAGAAATGTTACTTTAATAAGAGTTTTCATGGGTAGATTTACCATTTATATTTGATGCTGACCCAGAAAATTGGCCAGATGCTCCAGCAGAACTAGTTCAGAACCATCCGCCTGCTTCATTTGCTGCATGCCTGGTTCAGATAATGTACACACACAGTGCAGGAGACAGCTTCTGCCCTGAAGAATTTATAATCTAAATAAGCAAAAGCTTGAGAGGAAGGAAATTTTTTTTTTAATATATGTTACTATTTTATATATTGTTATATATTTTGGGAAGGAAAGAAGATCTCATCCACARCATCTCATCCACAGCCATTACAGCCAATCCATTAGAGTTGTTGGATAAGGACCTAAGTCTATAATCCATGACCAGAAATCCTCTGACTGAGTCTGGAGTTGAACCAAACTCGAGTGTTGACCTCAGAGTCGCTATTCCCATGTCCTGGATGCATCCCAGGATGGTGCTTGAACCTATCGCCCTCGCTCTACTCATTTCAACCCGGCTGCTCTCTGCTCCAGACAGTTTCATTGAGAGCTTTCTTGATCAACTTGTCACCTATGRCACCTACCATGTTTAGCCTGAACACCCTTAGGTCCCAGAACCTCTGGAGCACCATGAACTGTTGGCACCTCTTACCCCACTCATACCTCTAAATGGAAGGCAAACAGGCCATTTGAGTGCACCCACCAGCTTGCTAGCTCCCCAAGGGACCTTGGAGACACCCGTGCCTGTGTGCTTGGGCACTGGCTTTGCCTCAGATTGCACTTGGTCACCTTGTACACAGGAAAGAGGTTGGATCTTGAGGGCATCCTYACACCACCCTTTACAGATAGAGCAGTCCAACCCCCTCGAGCTGTGGTGTCTCTTCAAATAGGCCCGTCATTTTTCAGTCTCCTTTCATAAGGCTCTGCTGTACCAGGCTCCAACTGGAAATCGGAGGGTGGCTGAGTACCTCAAACAGTCCTTACCCCCAAAAAGCCAAACAGCTTTCGAGGAGTCTTTTAAGAGCAGTAATTAGCCCTGACATAGCTGTGAGGACCTATTAGTTGGGTGATTTTCCCGTTTCATGGGAAGAGGTGATGGGTTATCTGGCTTGTCCACACTGTATTGTCCATCAGTAGCAAACACATAAATAACAAAAGGAATATTCACCATGCTCCTTCCTAGCAGTTATCTGTGTTCAGTGTTAAAGCTCTAGGCATCACAGGCAGCCCATGAGGAAAGTGCAGTTCAGTGTGCATCCATACACGAGGAGCAAACTTGGTGCACAAGGCTCTCAGGTCCCGTTACACCAGCTGTGCTGCTGTGACTGAGAGAAATGCACAGATCCAAATTACTGTGGATTGCACCCTATGACCATATGTCAAGGAAGTCCTGACTAAGGCCTTCAACTTGACATTGTCCAGAGCTGTAAGCAAGGGGCAGTGCATGGCTGGATTTCTCCCAGGGCAGAGTGGGAGGAGAGCATGAGTCACACAGCTGTGCTCCGTGCCTCCCTGGGGCATCCTGACTTCTTCCTGCTGTTGGATAAGGACCCAGCGCTCGGCAGTCCTACAGATGAGTATGGACTACTCCCTCGAACTGGGCTGCTAAGAAATCTTACTCAAATTGCAGCAAGGAGCAGCCACACCATGGGTTGGGCACCTCCTCGCACTACAGACTCCGTTCCTGGTGACTTGCTGAGCACATGGCCTCACCAGACCTGGCCCAGCAGTCTTCTCAGGTGAGGTCTCCTAAGAGGGCAGTGCTGATCAAGCAKCCAGCTGCTTCAGAAAGGGACAAGGAGCCCTCCTGCACTATGGCCACACATGTCCACCCCTTCCTTAGCAGCACCAGCTCTGGCGGTTGTCTGAGCCCTCACAAARCGGGCAGAAAACTTTCTCCCTCTGCTTTGGTTTTCTGGTCTTGTAGTAACTTGCTTGTGGGGTCAGACAAAGGCAAGAAAGGCACAAAGGRAAGTGACAGGAGCCTCCTGGCAACAAAATGTGGAGATGAGTCTGTGCCTGTGAGCAGCCACAGATTGTCAATGCAACTTGAGTGGCTGGTGCTGGRGAGCTTTTCCTGTGGGGATGGCTGGCTGGAATGGGAAGGTGGAAAACTGAATGCAGGAGGGATTCTGGGTGTGGAAGAGCAGGAACTGCCAGTAAGAGAGAGGGAGCAGAAAGTTTAGTGTAAGAGAAGAGGTGCCAGGCTGGAATATATCCAAAGGAGGAAAGATGTGATTGAGGTAGACAGAGGCTGGGAGAGGAGTTTGTAAAGAATAAAATGTAGGAGAGATGAGAGTCTGAGGATAGAAGGAGGTCTAGAAGACAACAATAATACAGAGTGCAGGTTAGGACTGGATGAGGTTGAATGAGAACACTATATGTGCATATATATTTCTGTGTGTGTGTGTACATAAATACATATATTGCCCWTGTAAAGGGGAGAAGGGAAGAATGCTAACCCCTCAAAAACTAACTGCTTCTGAATCCTGTAAGTGAAATACGTGAAGGGACATGAGGGTCTTGGAAATGCAGCCTTCCAGATGTACGTTACTCAGAGTCCTTGAATTCATAACTCAAAGGATATACTAAGCATTTAGCCTAGGCTGTTGATCCTGCCAGTCTCTGCCAGTCAGGGAAATAAAATCACCAGTATATTTTGCCCCCTGGAAAAAAAATAACACATCCTGTTCTCYGCTCTTCTTCCTTCAGGGGTACCTGCAACCCTTCTACCAACCCCAGGCTGAAARTGTAACTATTTAATAACCAAAATGTAGTTGCTTCCTGTTTTGCAAAAGTTGCTCATTGAGTCATATGAGGAAGAAACATGTGSACTATGTGCTCCTCTACAGCCTTCATAGAAAGCTGTGTAGTCCACCTCAGTAGATAAGTTTTCCATGCTTGGCTGGTGCCAGAATACTTGTGATAACTAAATCCAAAAGGCAGGTGGTCTTGATACCTCCCATTTGGCTCTCATCCTGCATTGAGGAGGGAAATATCCATGCAAGACCTAAATGGATGTATGCATCTTCTCAGCATTGGTGAGAAACCTTATAAGGGATTGAACCAGCCTTCTTCTCCCTACTACAAATTCCAAGGCATGAAAAAAGAAAAGGCCTTTCTGTGGAGTCAGTTTATTCTGCAACCTGTAACAGGGAGAGGAACTCTGAGGTCTCTCCTTAGTTCTGTGAAGATGGGCTAGAGGCGCTCACAGTCTTTTGTTTTTCCAGCCTTTCTGTAATTTTCAGTGGTTGCAGGCTGGGCCACAGCCTGGCTCCAAGGGAATGATGAATGACTAAAGGATTTAGTGCTTTGGTTTTGGTATAGAAGAYCATCCAACTTTATCCATTGCAGAGCTAGACTTCTCCGAACGACTGTAAGCTGCAATCCCAGCTAACATAGGCTGCTTTCCTGGGATAACTCCGGTCTTGTCTGGTTTTAGCTGGAATGGAAAAGATATAAAAAAGAGAAGAATGACCCTTTTTTTTTCTGTTACTGGAACTAGTAAAAGACATGAGAAGACATAGGGATTAGCAGAAGTATTGAGAACTTCACAGTCTAAGAGCAAAACGGMGTGGGAGGAGGGATCATGGGAGTCAGTTCTGGCTATCCATCCTTAATCCAAAGCCATCTGCTCCTTCCCGGGCTCTACTTCATTGTCATATACTTGCAAATTCACTCCAGGAATGAAAACAGACTAACTTTAAGCTTGTTCCCAAAGCTGCAAATTTGTCCCTGCTGGGTGTTAATTTAACTGCTTCCAGGGCACCAGGATGTCTACTGGTGTTCGCTTGCCTTTCTCTCTCCTTTTTTCCTTTCMCACATCTGGTCCTGTGAAAACTTCCAAGGCAGCACACAGAAGTGTGATGAACTGACCACTTTTAACCCCTTCTGTAGCCTGCCAAATAAGACGTGCACCAAGTTCACTCTCCTTCTCAAGCTCCCTCCTSCTATGGCAAGGTCTATGGGTGGATAGACCATCTGTGGATCTCTGGACCRTACCACAGGGTGGTAATTGAGCCTTTCTCCAGCTCAGTCATTCTCTACCTGATCAACCAGTAACAATTAAACTTCATAAAATTTCCAGCAGGAAGAAGCATATTCAGAGGAAGAACTTTTTTTTTTTTGCAAAATATTTCTTTTTTTCCTCTTGCTTTCATCTGGTATTACCACTTCCTAACAGGGAGGACATTCAGTCCAGGAGTTTTGCTCACATTATGGCAAGTGATGGCCTTTTCCTGTTGATTTTCRATTGTGGCCCTTGTTCATTAGTGGCTGCATTAACTCTTTATGTGCTTCACTGGCTGAACCACACTTCAAATCAGATAGATTATAAATGATCCGTCTCTTGTTTCCAGTCATGACTGTGGTAATTTACTTCACTTTTGCTATTCTGCCTTCTATTGACTGACTCACTTGTATTAACAGTTCACTTGTTTCACTAACATATTGATAGGTATATCAATAGGATAAATACTACCTTTTCTCAGGTTTGGCTGGGATTGTCCAAAAAAAAGCAGAAATCTGGCACCTTAATTTCTCTTCCATTTGCCACATGCCACAGTCCTCGAGTCTGGAATCTCCTCTTCTTCATGTAGGCTTTTCACTCCTGCATTTTATTTTTAAAAGAAGCAAATAACCCTCACTCCGCAAATTACAGGCCTCTCTAGTAAATACAAAATCTACTTCATAGGTTAACTACAGCCGTGTTACCCAAGTCATGTTTCTTATTCCAAATGCTGTCGGGGCAGCCTTTTCTTCAAGAGCTGCACTTTTCTGTGGGTCCAAGGAGCCTGCAGAGGGGCCGCTGGGAAGCGTGGGAGCAGTCCTTCAAAATGGTTTTCCATAATAATATATATGCTGCATGAAAACATCTTTTAGGATTCTTAATCCTGGCTGAAGTGCTTTCTGGATTGTTGGACTCGCCACCTGAAAATACTAATGAAACTTGGTCTGTGGTTTGTGGAGATGCAATCATCTCCCTATTAAGTCTGAGCTTTTTAAAGCTGCATAGTAAGACTTGTATGTCCATAGCCAAATTATTTATGCAGATCCAGAGAACGTCAGTCCCAAAAATATGCAGCTCTAACWTTTCCACCCCTGCTTCATTCTGACAAGCTTCCCCACCAGTGCACCTAGTGACCATCTTTGAATCTGGCCATAAGTAAATTTAGGCTGGAGATTAGCAGCACGTTCCCAGCAATTGGAGAAATTATTTTCTGGAATTAGTGAGGAAGGCAGTGTTGGCCCCAAATCTAAACAGTTTTAAGATAAAACTTAGAATAAATTTTATTTGTGAAAGGAAGGAATTAACATTAAAACATGGGATGCTGTTCTACTCTTCTGCTCTCCTAGGACAGAGCGCTCTTGCCATGGCCTCATGTGGCTCTTTGAAGGGGCTCCATGGGGAGCTGTACAGGCCCCCAGGGATGGAAGCTGAGCAGGRGACGTGGCTAGGGAGGCTGGATGGACCTGCAGACGTGTAGCTGCAGCATTCAGTTACACATATATTGTCTTCTSCTTCTGTCACTTCTGATGGTATTTTTTTTCAATCTTTCTCACAAAGAATCCAAAGTAAATCAAAGCCCAAAAGCCATGTGGCATACCAATTGTATATAAAAATGCATATGGATCATTAATTAAAGTCAAGCTGCAGAAGAAAAAATAAATAAAAAGRCTGAAAGACCAGTGAGATCACTGTGCTTTGTACCCGTGCATAGAGAAACGTTTGGACTATTTGCTCTGAGGGGCACAATGTTAATGAATCATTTTAATCACCTTCACTATAGTCTTTCAAGCAGAGGAGACTACTATGTAAAACCAAGCCAAACAAAAATAACATAGAAAACCCAGAGGCAGTGGTGAGGCTACTAATTAGATAACTTTGTCTTGATATTTGCATTTCAGCCTATGGATCTGAACTCTCGGGGCAAGAAGAGAGCAAATGGCCACTGCCCTGGGTCCTCTAGAATGACAYAGTCAAGGTGCCTCCTGGTCTCTTGCATTCCCCTGGATAAACAGGGTGAGAAAACCCTTGTGGCAGCCTCCCCAAATTTTCTTGTATATCTCATCTCCCTCGTCTTCATGTAGCAGCAAAACAATGCCAGAGCTGCGAATATGCCACAAATGTTACCAAATTGTAGGAATTATACGGGAKGCACACAGTTAGTGTTATCTTAGCTACAAAAATGCAGTAAGAAAAGCTAAATGAAGTTTACACAAGAGTGGTAGCACTGAGACAGGAGTAGTAGAAGTAATGAAACTATGTACCAAATGCTTTTTTTTTCTCCTAATTGCTAATTCATCTATACTGCTTCTGTAGCATGAGCAGCTCTTAAACATTCTTTAAAGACTGAAATATGGAGAAGGTGGGACCAACATATTTTCCAGCACAGCTAATCAGGTTAAAACAGCACAACAAAAAGAGTAGTTCATGTAAATAGGTGGTTTGGTACGTAGTGGTTGAGTTAGGGAGAGATGTAATAGTGCAGTCCTTCTGGAAAGCAGTTTATTCACCTAAATGTCTAAGTACAACGATAATCTCAGTCTCACAGGAGAAAAAAAAAAAGGTTTGATTCAGGGTTAGTATAAACTTTGAAGCTTGTCTAAATTTTTCAAATGAAAATTGTTTTGACCAAGCAATCCAATCAAAATTCAGATAGGGAAAGATTCCTACAAATGTTAACGAGCCTTTTCAGCCTTTTTAAAGACCTTTTTAATTTCATCAAGCAAAGTGGTCAGAATTTCATTTCATTAATATTTACATCCATAGTTTAAACCCGTTTAAGAATTCACAGGTTTACTTTCCATGCTGAGCAAGSCAGTACGCGTCAATACTCCTGAGTGATGGAAATGGGTTCGTGTATGCTGCATAGCTTCCTAACACTTCACAAAACACCAAGTACGTGTAAGCATTTTCAAACGCACATCACAGGAGGAATTGATTTCACACCATGACTTCTACATTTTCATCTCAGTTACTTTATAGATGTCCATGTGCGCAGAGGTAAATACATTTTCATGTATGCCTTGGTGCAAAGGGCAACACTGTCCTACTGCAATCATAGTCAAAATACCGTTCCTGACTGGCATTTTATATAAGCAACAGTAACTAAAGGTACATTTTAAAACTGTTTCAAAATAATACTCTCAAAGATTAGGCAAATCAGTTGTAATTATTTCAATTAATCTTCCACGTTATATCTTAACTGTCTTTCTGCCAGTTCAGAGTGTTACTGAGGTCCTGTGAGAAGTAGAGTGCGAGGGAGTRGAAGAGAACAGATGAAGTCTACACCCCTGAAATGCCCATGCTGTGTTTGCCCAAAAAGGCAAAGTGAATGCTAGGAATTACTCAGGTGACCTGTGGGGAGCACATCTCTMYATATATGTAAATACATTCATAGATMCAGCGTAATGCTGCTGTACAACTAGTGGGTTTGCAATCTGGTCTACCTGCAATCTAGTCACCCATCTCCTGTAAGGTGTGGAGGGGAAGGAGTAGTGTCTTTGTAATTAATCTCAGACTCTTCAGACAAGCAGAAGGAAGTAGGAGAGGAGATGCACAGAGAAATCATGGATGATTTGGGGAAAGTGAATAAGGAAGAATTAAGCACTGTTTCTCCTAACATGAAAGTAGAAGGCACCTAATGAAGACTTAAGGCATCAAAACGAAGGGGAGAGAGGCTKCTGCTTCTGATACGCACCGTGCTCAGCAGCAGGGACTCCCAGGCGTTGGGTTTGAGAAGATGCTYCTTGTTCCCAACACATGGGAGAACTTCTTGTGGAAGTCACTGTTTAGGCATGGATGTGTAAACCAGGGAGGGGGCAAACTGAGAAGAWGGGTTTGCCACTGTGGCACCCAACACTGTGATGTGGATGCAGACTCTCCTTCCAAAAATCCCTAAATTGTAGAAGATATTTTAGAAGAAGTAGTAGCCTATGGAGGTCCTGTTACTATCATCTATATCTCAATATCTCCGCTGGGTTGTTTTAAAGACAGATTTTTTATTCTGATCACTCCATTTCTTCCAATGTTCTCCTTAAAGAAATCTACTTAGAAGTTCATTTTTGCATATACTGTGTACATGCAATTTCCTGGCCTTGCTGAAGAATATTTCCCTCCACATCACTAACTCCRTTACATATGGGCAGGAAGACCAAACCCTGGACTCTTACCACTGTAACACAGTTCTGCCTGCAGCCAGAGCAGTGACTGTGCGTGATCGAAGCAGCAAAAGATTTTTAATACAAAAAAAGACCAGAAATGGTGTCCGCTTTGGGGSATCTCATCTCAGCTTTGTCTCCATCGCTGAAATTTAGGGTGCCGTAGCCTACTTGCTGCTCAGTGCAGCAGCATTTTTCCAATGCCAGGGTCCCCAGTTTTGCTCCAGGAGCACTGGGGCTGTCAGCACGGATTGAGCGTTCGCCTTCCAGCTGCAAGAGTGGGCACGAGGATGTAACTGTGAGCTGTGCCTGCTGAAAACAGGGGGGTTAAGGTGGCAACGCTACCAGGGGGGACTTGGCACCTCCCTCCCAGCAATCTCTGCTGGAAAACGTGCGCCTGCTGTCGCTGTCTTCCAGGTGARTTTAGTGGCCACTTTCATGGGATGGCAGAAACGTCCTGAGGAACACCAGCAGAGGAAGGGAAATGTTGATTTTCAGCCATTTATAACTGATCCAAACTGGAATGGCATTTCATGGAGAAGCCAAAAGTAATAGTGTTAAGGTACTAGACTCGCTGACTTCCGAAGGCTTCCTGCAAACAACAGGGGTAATGAGATTTCCAAAATAATTATTGCAAGATTCTTTCCAAATCCTGAGTGTAAAGGCCCCTTAGCACTGATGCCTGACTTTCCTATTAAGATTGCTGCTTTGGAGGAGTAGTAGAGTGATCTGAACAAACTGTGACAGTGATGCTGGGTTTCTCTTGCCTGCTATTGCTAGTTCCTAGGAAAAGCTCTGGGTCTGATTCTTATCGGAGCTAAGATCCTTTTGCATCATTAGGACCGTAGAAGAGAGCCTTTAATAGAAGCAAAAATTAATTACTAATTCAGGTCTCTTCAATGTAACAGGGACTTGGTGTGAATAAGAATGAGGCTTTAGGTGTTCCACGGGCTCCTTAAAAAGGAGAAAACAATGTGCAAAGTAAACTCAGTTATTAATTCAAGAGCAGTGCGAGCAGCAGTGCCACTGAAGAAACCCGATATATCCATCCATCAACACTGTGGAGCCCTGTTTGTTTGCACTAGTTAGAGYGTGATGAATAGGTCCTCTGTGTAAAACATTCAGCTACGCTGTGAGAGAGTAATAAATTATGTTTGTTAATTTTATATGCCATATGTATAAAAATCGCTAAAATTTGTTAATACGCTGTAAGGGTGACAGAAACCTCTGGTGCTGCAGGAGCCTTAACTTGGTGCTGTTCCATCTCCACAAGCGAAGGCCCTTCTGGCATTCCCTGGATGTGAGGGAATGTGGTAGRGAGGGTTTTACCTGCCGGGGGCTGCAGCGATCACGCTGTGCTGCGATTCGGGTCACGTCTTTGCACCCACTTCTGGGCGAGTCGAGGCCAAGCGAAGGGGAGTTCAGCCTCAGCCATGCAACCGCACCGACTGCAGCTGCTTTTTGGAAMTCTTCCTCCCCAGATAAGCCAGTTCCTGTTGCCTGGTGCATCCTCTGAAACACTCCGAGGTCGGTAATGACTCAACAGAAGGCAGGCAGGAGTATGTTAGAGTATTTTTTGAAGCCTCGTCTCAGAGGAGAGGGAGAGCTTGAGAAACCGCGTGGCTTTCCAGCAGCTCCCTTCACGGCAGCATTGATTTCTCAAGTCGGGGCAGCRAGGAAGTGAGTCTACTGCACGAGAATGCTGCCATGTTATTAAACGGGGCTGTAAAAGCTGTGCGCGCTTCCATGGGAATGAGGGCCTGTGCCAGAACTGAGATGCCGAAGCTCTCCCGCGGGAATTGCATCCGCGCTCAGGAGGAACACAGGAAGCTGCCGCGAAGCAGGAAAAATTAGGGATTTGTGTCAGAAAGGATTGGGGATTTGTGTCAGCGCGTGCCCGCGAGGAAAGCGGCGCCCTTGCCTGCCCGGGTGGTGGGTGCTGCACGGCCACGGGGACCCCAGCAGGAGCACCCGCGTCCTCCGTGGGCTCCGGGGTGCAAAGCTGGCGCCGGCGGGGCAGGGAAGCAGAGCCACCCGGCTGCAGCCCGCCGGGAAGAAGCCAGGAGGGCTCCGCTGCTGGCAGCCCACGCGAGCGCCGGGCTCCCCAGCCAGGCTCTGCGCTGGAAAGGGATGTGAAAATAAAAGTAGCTTTTGTTTGGCTTGTTAAATACAAATCATCTCAAACCCCCGTCAGCAAAAAGTGCCTTTTTTTTTTCTGGCTATTTTTATTTTATCGGAAAGAGGGAGAGCTCATTAACTCCAGAGTTTTGAACTGTAGTTTAATAGAATGCAGGCTAATACAGTTCATTAAGACACGCGTGTTTGATGTTGGAGGTAATGTTTGCACAGATCCCCAGGGAGATGATATTGCGGAGCTAAAACGATGTTTTTCACAGCCAAATGGCATAATCTCATTACCAAAATTTTGTGATCAAGGTGAAAGGTACACTTAGTAATTGCAAGGGATAAACACTTCTTTTTTTCCCCTTCATTTGCCCTTATTACTCACACATAAGAGACTCAACATGGATTGTTACATTTTCTTCATTTCTCTTTCTTGCCTTCCCTACCACCCACTTTGTTTATGATTCACCAATAATTTCTATGGACCGGATGTAAAGAAGAATGCAAATTTCTGTTAGCCTGCTATTCTGTTTGCTTATTGCAGGAAAAAAAATTAAAAACCCTAAGAGATGCATTTGTTAACGTGTCCTGGAGAAGCGCAATTTGCTCAGAGGGGACAATTTTTTTGATTTGAAATTCTTTCTTTTCCGCTGATGTCCCTCCRGTGTCTAAGTGCAGCTCTCGTGCTTCTCATCGGGGACCCCACATACATTTTCAAGGAAAGATGCAGAGCCCRAGCAGCAAATGGAAACTTTGCTTTTCTTGGTTCCCGTCACCCCCTTAGAAATGCCCATCCGTGGTCTCTGAAGCATCTGATCGCATGCTGAAAACTGGGTCTAAGAGGTGTGAAGGGGGAAGCGTGCGTGTGCTTGGAGGGTATAGCACTTGTCAGCAGTTCCCTGGCCACGCTGTCTTTGGAGTGGGACAACAGTCCCTACCTCGCTCACGGACTATGCAAAAAATTCCTTTTTGCCCTTAGTTCAGTATTGCTGTAACAGCAATTGGCCCAGCCTTTAGGCTCTTGCAAAGAATTATGAAATGCAACAGCAATGCAGTCTAATCTTTAGGCCTCAGTGTGACCCGTTGGGTGTTCAGCATATCTAGACCTACTGACAGGCTTGGTTCAGCGCACAAGGCAAATTGCACGGTGCTGCTTCTGTGCCTCTTCATGGTTAGTAAGGCATGTTTGTATATGAGACCTTTAAATCAGGACCTTACAACATTGCCATGTCCTAAATGAATATATGGCTCTTTGGGGGTGAGCAATGTGTTAATCTTTTCTAATTTAGCTCTCCTGTATCTATTGCATTCACAAACATGATTACAAACAGGGCTGTTTCTTCTCCCATAGCTGTGGATGGCATAAGGCCAGCTGGAGCTGCATCAGCTCCCATTTGCAGCACAGTGATCACGCATTTGGGGAGAAATGAAAGGCCTTAAGTTCACGGAAGACACACAAAAGGGAGATGTTGGTTATCTGAGGAGTAGGATGAGGCCTGAAATAATTGGGTTCTCTCTCTTTTGCAATGTGATTCCTTCTTCATCATGAAAATTCATAATTTTCATGCTTTTTTTTTTAAAGAAAAAATCATTATGAAGGTAAATGTGATTAGCTTTGAGAGTTGATAGCCACTAGAGCTATGAGACACACAAAAACTGTCCCCTTTCCTAGTGGAAAATTTCATCTTTTCCCAGGAGAAAAGGCATATTCACCATAAGCAGAGAGCCCTTTTTCATCTGGGCAATAACTGCCAGCTCCAAACTCCACGTAGCAGATCCACRCTTGTTGCTGTCACGATCTGAAGTCGTGACTCGGGAACCTGCCTGCCTGACTCCTCGCTGATGCTGCCCTGGGCGCTGTGTCCGAGGACAGTAAATGAGCCRTGGAAATGCCTGTCTCTCAGCTCAGGGTGGCCCGTCCCGCCGTGCCAGGCATTGGTGGCACGGCAGTGACAGGGTGCAACGAGCCGTCTGCTCCATGCCAGCCAGACCCACCCGTGTCCCTCGCGGCTCCGTGAGGCACGTGCCCCTTCCATCCCACCAGCCGCTGGGCAGCTTGTGGTGCAGAGGCTCTACCTGGGCACTGCTGCACCTTGGAGGGCTGCACGCAACACAAACCAAAGGGAGGGTGGGCTTTATAAAGGTCTGGGCTTCACAGATGCAAATGGCTTCATTTTAGGCCAGTCAACAGGCTCCTGCCATCTCCACCTTTTCCAAAGGCTCTGGAGCCAGAAGTGAGAAACGGAGGCTTTTGAAAAGCGGATGCAGACAGAGCTGCTCGTGGCTGTCATCCCCGGCTGGACACGGAGTAGCTGCAGTATCAAAGGGCAGATGAACGATGGGTTCCTGGAATGGAGAACTGCTCGTCACTGCCTGAGCTCTCAGCATAGACCTCACCGAAGGCTTCCTGGGGAGGAGATGGGGTTACTGGAGGATTCCTTCAGCTGGGAAGGCTGACTGGAAGCCTGAAGTTGAAATGCAGTTTGGTTCCAGATTGCTATCAGCACCTGTAGTCACTCCTGCAAGGAGGAATGATGGTATCCTTTCTAGTTGGAAGCAAAACCAGCAGAAGAATAGGAAGAACAAAGTGGGRAAAACAGAGTAGCAGGAGAATAAAATAAGCATCTACCTTGTCTAAATTTCCATTTGCCTTCCAAGTTTTGTTTTTTTTTTCTTTTTAGGAAGTATCTAAGATAACCATTCTAGTGCATGTAGTGCTATTCCTAGTGTATGGAGTGCTATTGCAATACTCATTTTGAGGCCTAACCTTCACTGATTATGAACAGAAAGGAGGGGAGTAAAAAAGACACCTTCTTGCTCAGCTGATCAGTCCCTGGCGTGCATTATGAGTCATATCTGCTTATTTTGCTAACAGAAATGAGTTTTTACTCTTTCCCCCCACTCCTAATAGCCACGCAGAGCAGAAACAGCTAAGGGAGGACTGAGCAGTTCATACTCTGGCTCTCGGATCAACAGAATGCTTGGCTACATTTTCTTGCCATGATGAGGTACAGGCTAGGAGCAGCACAGTCTGACTTTCAGGCCTCAGACAGAGTTCACAGTCCTGGCAGCCGGAGGACAAAAATGACTGATTTTGCAATRGAAAGAAAACCTGAGCACAACCTTCTGGGAATCCATGTTCACAGCAGACACTGCACGAAGGAGGGGCCGTGTAAAACCCCACAGAGGTTTTACACATACTATGGGAGAAAAAGGAAAAAAAAAAAAAAAGAGAAAAAGTGGGACAAGGCCTACCCTTGGTAAATGTGATCTGTGCTCTTTTTGGGGATAGAGATGTGGTCTCTTGTTGGGCAGGGACGAAGCTGAATTGGGCTGAAAAAGGCTGTATACAAGTTGGGCTTTCGCAATGTCCTGGGTGTACGTTCACCACATCAGGCATAGATGRGACTTGGTATGTGAGGATGCCCTTCTCCCTCTTCCTGAGAACATCTGCATGGCTGGATCCAAGCCATGCAAGGGACCTTGTAAATGCTAAAGGAATAGGTTGTTTGCTGGAGGAGATGCGTGCGAAGAGATCCCTTCAGTCTCCTGTGTGGGCCTTAACTCTTCATGGACAACTAATCAAACTAGGGGGCAAATGCCCCAGTCTGTTTCYCAATGGACAGGAAGGTTTCCCAAGCCGGCTGGTTAAACTAGGATTATGGCCATGTRTTATCATGGGGTTATGGTAGTTTATCATCTCCGGAGCAGAAGATGCCAGATYGCACTACAGCATTAGCAACACTCTTTATCCCTAACCAAACCCCTTCCATAGGTGCCATTTTACCTGAACCTTACGCCTATACTTACCTGTCTAACTYTATCATTTCAGCTTTCCATAAATACTGTACATATGGATGAATACTCGTGCCAGCAGGCTTTTTTTTCCCCTCCAGTTTCTACAGTTCACACACATGCTATGAGCACGTATTTACTTTCACTAGGAAACACTCCTGACAGAGGCTGCTCTCGAGTGTGCAGCCAGCACAGAGCAAGAGGTGAAACCACCACCAGGCCCCAATAAAACGACACTCTGCCCTTGAGGCAAAGTTGGGAGGGAGACAAAAGCACTCATTGCTTCCTGGTGCCCTCTCTGGCAGAAGAGCTATGGGCCATGGGAGAGCTCGTGCTGTGCATTTATTGATCTAGCAGTGAGGAGGAGGCTCCCTGGGCCTCCTTGGAGAATCACATATAGAGATGGACCTCCTTGTTTTGGATCTGTAGCACGAGCTAGACGATAGAGACRGAAGCAATCAATGGAACATTGGATTTCATGGTGGAGCAAGTGACTTCTAAAGAAAATCAGCCACATAGCCTTATCCCATACAATTCTACTCTCTAGAAAGGTCTCCTGAAGGATAAGATTTGCTTTATGAATTATTATATTTATGCATGCATTATATTTATGCATTTCAATGATGCATTGAAATAAATGCAATGGATTCTGCAGTATTAGCCTATGGAGCCACTGGACTCAAGGGGAACCTTTCCAGTGAGTTCAGTGGCTTTGGTTCTATAAAATAATTTCTCTAGTTATATCCGTTTATTTTATTGTATTAGGGGTTCCTGATTTATGGAAAATTTCACTTGTTTTTCAAATAATTTCATTAAAACTAATGATAGAATTAAAACATTCACAAATGCTGTTCTGGTGAAGGACTTGGTTCTACCACCAAAACAAAAGAAACACCAGTGAAGTCTGA
Source organism: Eudromia elegans (assembly GCA_003342815.1). Lineage (NCBI taxonomy): Eukaryota > Metazoa > Chordata > Aves > Tinamiformes > Tinamidae > Eudromia > Eudromia elegans. The sequence continues at coordinate 827,482 of PTEX01000179.1, read as the reverse complement.
GAGTTCTCAATGTTTATAATATCTTGAGATARCTTTTAATATGTACCAGAAATAGGGGTAGAATTCCTCCCTATAGGAACTGGAGTTTGAAATTTCCCTCCCTCCTTCATGTGCCTGTCAAAGTGTTTGGACTGGATGTTGACCAACAGCCAAACCCTCAACACGAGGCCATGCTGAAATATTGATGTCTTCCCAAAACACCGATGATTTGAAAACAATATGCTTGACCCTTTCAAGATGTGCATCCTCACTCTTAAGACACTAAGATTATTTTTTTTGTAGCAGCCCAAAATCTGGCAGGACACCTCTCATGCTGACACCATTGAACCATGGGTCAGCACGCATAAGCGGGAAGCTTGTGATATAATGTCTTCYTGCTAATATTTGTACATTTGCCTAATTTTGCTCAAAGAAATAATTAACTACAATCCGAATTATCAGATTCATGATATAAGACCAAGCAATGATTGGGCCTTATTCTTTCCCATTCCTGTTGTGAAAGCAGATAAAGKTGAACCACGTCACAGAATTGTTGTCCTCAGCCCATTGAAATATAAAGTAAATAGCAGCCTGTGCACTTATATTTGTACATACTCTGTGACTCATAGATAAGCTCTGTTGTTTCGTGTGCTATTTCGTTTTTGCATAATAACCAGAACTATTCATGCACATATTGTTTTAGTGCAGGGTGATGCAAAAGCACTTTTGCTACCTGCCCCAGCAGAGCTGTTAGTACTTTCTACATCTACTAAGCTGCAAGATGATTGCAGTTTGGTTTGAAGGATTGCTCTTCACCAGCTTATTTGCTGTTCAGCCATATATCAGGATCGGTATTTTTCAGTTGTGAAAGATTATGTCTGCAGCCAGGTACTTAGAAACTGCTGGAGCATATGTAGGGCCCTGCTGGTTCCTCTGCAGTGAGCAGGGAAGGGAGTCTGCAATGCAAGATAAAACCACTTTATTAAAACTAATTTTGGGATGACATGAGGTTGAGGGGACAAGAASTTCTTGAGGAGCACCAGCTGGATCCCTTGTGGCTTCACCACACACTCTTGGGTGGCTCTTCCTTGCCCTGGTCCTGCAAGGCCCTCTCTGGCATGTGTGTGCKCTGAGTTACAGCAAAGAGCTTGGATGACTTCCCCTGTCCACCCTCATTTTGGACTCCCGCTTTCAGCGCAAGGAGCGGTCCCGGGTGTGCTGCCRCTCTTGGCCTTCTGCATCTTTCAGGACAGACGTTTCTTCTTTCACACCCCRGCTGTGCTGAGGGTAAGGGGCTTCCTGAGCCGTGCCTGCGTAAGCCAAACTGTGGCAGGCTTCGAGGGCTGACCCTTAGAGGACGCATTCCCGGTAAGACTCGTTTCCTATATGTCATCTCTTCTTAAGTATTCTTTAAGTGCTACATTAACTGTGAGGCATTAATACAGGGAGGAATATCTTTTCACTTCCTGAGGTTTCCCGTAAGCTTGATTCCCTGTCTTGTCCGCAGATATTTTATTCTTCTTTCTCCCTTCTCATTTGGAGTAGCAATGTGCTACTTAYCCTGAATACAGTTATTTTCAGGCCAAAGGAAATGTCTTTTTTTTTCTCTCTCTTCCCCCAGGCCTGTGGCCAGGACAAGTGAGTTCATAAACTCACTACCAAGTGTTAGACACGAAGTCCCAGTGGGGACAAGTCCACAACCTGCTTCAGATTTCAGCCCAAGGTATATCTTAAGGAGGGGATGTCTTTCCCCAGCTGTAGATGTTAMTTCAGAGAAAACGCTGCTCTCCTCTTTTAATGTCAAAAAAAGAAATCCGGTGAATTATTTTCCATAAGGTTTGTTTTATTACTTACTTTCCTGCCAGGAGATGATTCTTAACGAAGTACTCAGCTTCTATCATGTTTTCGGGTGCTTTTGAGGGTGATGGGACCCCTCAGAGTTGCTGGGGCTCTGTCMTTGCCCTCAAGCTAGAAATGCAAGAAAGAAAAGAAAGGATTAAAATTCTGTACAAAGGTCAGAGGAAGCTTCCAGCCTGCAACTTGAAACCACTGGCACAGAGTTGCAGCACTTCATATTTCTGCTGGGCAGGGATCCTGCTGGCGGGATCAGAGGAAAAGAAGTCGCACGAGTGAATGCACCAGTATATACACAACATTACACATACGTATGTGGAGACACCAGTGCGTATTTATTATAGCTGTTTTTATACATACATGTACATATGTTATAAGCAGAGGTGGAAATCTTTAGGGGCAGTTTTCATATGAAAGCTTTGCTTACTACTGAGTGATTAGAAAGGATAATAATAACAATAAAAAACCCTCAAATGGGGATTAAATCCTCAAGGGAAGAAGTGCTCCATTTATTGGAACCTTGCTTATCTTGCACAGASTAAGGGGATTATGTGATTGCTTTTGTGTTCTGAATGATTGTGGCTAGACAGTTTCTGACATAATAGACTTGCCTACTGAAATAGAAACATTACTGTTATATGGATTTGCAGCTGGCTGCAGAAATGCATTTATGTGAACAGAAAAGTCCCTTGTATCTCCGGGAGACCCTGAATGTGGAAGGCGCGCCTTTTGAGGAAGACATACACAGCCTTTTGTTGCCTTTTGGGAACGGCCGTAGCCGCTGGAGGTGACTGGTGCGGGCGCCGTGCAGAAGGCACCTGGCYTTGCAAGCCCCTTTGGACTGGAAACGCAGCCCGGCGCTTGCAGACCAGAGGCCGGGTTTATACGAAGAAGAGGCTTTCGGGACACGCTGCTAACTAATGTGGTCGCTCTGAGAGAGGAGCTTGATGCACAGAGGGGCTGTTTGGTTTGCAAATACTTCTGTGCTGGAGCTCCCGTCTCCTCTGACATGCAAAGCGTCGGCTCCTTCGTGCAGAGCCTCGTCAGCTGCAGATACTGCTGGGAGCGYTTGGGCTGCAGAGCTCATCATGCAYATTTCCCACATTTCGTGYTCTGCTAATTCAGACTTCAGAGGTGCCTGTYGTTCTCCAGAGCTACCGGCCGTCGTTTTCTGGCCGTTAGCACAGTGCACGGAAGGGTTCAGGCCTGGTTTGCCTTGGTGCAGTGATCCCAAAGGAGCTGTGCAGAGCGAGAGGTGMCTTTTATAGGAGCCAGAGAGAATATCTGCACCGTTTTGCTGCTGAGGGCAGGCAGGGCCCTGCCAAAGGAAGCCTGCGGTAGCAGAGCAGAGCCCAGTCCCTCTCACCCTCCATCCCCTGCTTTCCTTCAGGTCTTTTCTTTCCCCTTTTCAACATGCCAGCCAAACCCGTGTGGCAGCAGAGGGGCTGCCCTCTGGCACGCTCGTCCGTGGGRGCGTCCCTGGGGCATGGCAGCCCACAGGACAAGAGCACCTGAAAGGACAGCGAAGGGTTAAAGTGTCCGGCCTTGTGGCCACATCAGAGCTGCTCCRGCTTCCTGTTTTCATTCATCTCTGGCCACTTCCACCAACACACCCGCTCCCACCCCTTCCCATAACCTGGCCGCTTTGGGCAAGGCAGTAACTTTCTGTGGGGTTCGTTTTAACTTTGTTTTCTTTCTTTCTTTTTTTTTTTTCTTTAATAAGATTATGTCATTTTTAAATCATTTCRCTTCTAAAAATGACAATAAACTTTACACTTTCCTGCTGTAAAACAGACCAGTGCTGTCACTAGTCGGATTTCTTTTGTGGATTTATGGCCCCGTGTCTTCTGTGATGCAATTCTCTCAAATGAAAAATCATCACAACGGAGCCCGTAGCACAAAGAGACGATTTAAGAGGAGCGAGAATAATTAGGGCTGCCCCTTGCAAGCCCAGCACAAAGGCCTTTCTGAGAGCAGCCTGTGCCRCTAGTGAATAGGCAGAAGGGACCTTGGCTTTCCTGGGCTGAAATCCCCCGTGGTCTCCCTCGTGTCTGTGAGGGAAGGCGAGCCTGTGTCCGTGGCTTGTCGCTGGAGCCTGGGGGAAAACAGGACTGCGCACTGGGGACAGTTTCCCCCCGGAGCCGCTCCCGCTGAGCTCGTCTCCGGTGGGCGATGCRGGATGCGCCCGCGGGGACGTGGGCGTCCCCTCTCCCTCAGTGACACACCAAGCGCTTGCGGAGGCCCCACGTAAATACCATCGAGGACTCTGGTTTGCTCCGCCACCTCATCCCACACTGGGCTGCTGCTGTCCCACTTTGGAGACTTGTGGAATTTGACGTCCCTTGGATTTGGAGGCTTCTGCTGGAGTCTCCTGTTTGAGCGGCTCCGGAAAGCAGGAAAGCTGCTGGTGCCAGCGCCAGGACAGGAGTTTTGTCTGTGTCCCATAAACAGCCCAGACCCAGAGCTCTTTAAAACATGCTCTTGGGTTAGGCTTGACATTACTGCGCCCTCTCTGTCCCCAGGCCAGGCCTGAGGAACTGGCCTAAGTCTCACTTGTGCTGAGAGATGGGGTCCAGGGACACTTKGTACTTCTGCTCCATGAGATGGGATTTTTGGAGGCCTCGGGAACCACATCCAGGAATGTCGTAGTCTAAAGAATAACTTAGATGGGTTTTGAAGTCCAYAACAAGACCGTTTCCCCACAGTTCAGGGCATTTAAATCTGCTGCTTTAAATGAACCACCGTGGATGTTTGGAAGCAGGCGTGTGTTGCATTAGCAGCTCTCACAGATAAGCTGTTCCCTCTGGGAAGGGAACTCGCATCCAAAAAGTGAAACGGAGTGACCACGCCAGCCAAACGATGGGGTGGTAAATACAAAAGCGCTTGGCCCTGGTTTATCTGCCCCTCTTGAAATAAAAAGTGMCCAGTGATAGCAACAGAAAGAGATGCTGGCTGAAAGCTCTTAGAGAATCTCACTCATTTGAAAATGTGAGGGAACGGAATACCAGCAAGCACACTGCGGAGAGACAGTTTTTATTTACACAAGATTTTGCACTAAATGGTGGGTTTTCCTCCTCCTTGGCTTCTGGCACGTCTTTGTCTGCCTTTGCAAGAGGGAGGCTTCGGATTATAAAAGCCTTAGGTCARCTTGCGGCTGGAAGTGCGCTAAAATGATCCTCCTTGCAGCGCTGTGAATACAAGTGGTGCAATTTAATAACGATAATAAATGTACCAAATTTGAGAAATGTGCCAGTGCTAATCAGATTTCAGATGAGCAGGCTTTTTTCAGTCTTAATGCAGAAAAAAAATGTATCTTTCAAGTGGCAGCTCCTGCTACTATCCTTTATGTGATTTGTTGGTTTATGTACTTTTTAAATCCAGTTGTGAATGTGACTAACTGGTATTCTCAGCACTCTGTACTGGAGGAGACTSTCTTATCAGAAGTTAATACTCTGACTCATTTACGCTACCTATTTACTCTCTTTTTCTGAAGCATCTATGCAGATTCCTGGTCTGCAGATGACGGCGTTGTTTGGTTTGGTTTGGTTTGGAAGCGTGTTTTGAAGCTTTGGCCTGGGTTCGTGGCGGGTTCTCTGTACGCGTTTCGTGGTTAGGCTGTGCTGGTTGATTGAGCCTGGTCGCGCTGGCCCGGGCGTGGCGTTTCTGCGTGTTCGTTTGAGAGCCGTAGCAGCTCCATTTAGAGAGATGCGTTCCGGACCCCTGCGGTGTCCGGGTGTCGCTGGTCAGGGAGCAGGGCCACGTGGCGCGGCTGGAATCTGAGGATCGACCGCTGCCTCTCTTGGAGACAGAGCAGAGCGAGGCCTGGCAGTGTGCGGCCCCAGGAAGGGACAAAGTCCTCAACTTTTCCTTCAGTGCACCAGGTCAATGCGTCCGTCAAATTGTCCCGTCCCTCCCAAGACTTCCTTCTAAACACATCTTCCATTTTGTGTTGTCACGGCTCCTCCAGCCTTTTCCCGTACAGCCCACCACTCTAAATGTGGACCCAGACCTTTATGCTGCTCGCAACCTCCTTCTCTAAACCTCTCCTCCCCTGGTCTGAGTCCTCCATGTCGAGTCCTCAGCATCAGTCGATGTTCAGCTCCGCAGGTTCTGGCAGCACCTTCAGACCGTAGTCGCCTGGGAGGCAGCATGAGGTGGTGGCTCCACTGGTCGCTGCTGTCCCTGACCAGTTTGCGCATGGCGAGATGGCAGCACGCAGGGACAAGCAGTTCCTTCCAGTGGTTATAGCTGAGACCTGCCTGAGTGGACGTGCTTTGGGCAAAGATGTGGGCGGTTTGGGGAAAACCTTGAGGTTTCCACAGAAGGGTTGTGTCTCCAAGAGCGTGTGTGATTGAAGCAAGGCTGTTGGGAGCCCTGGCCAGGAAGACATTGTGCAGGGCTCACCATAGCAGCACTCCTGACTTGACYACACACACTGCCTGTCCCTTTGCTGCCACCATGTTTGGGTCACACAACCTACAAAGGAACTGAGCTGTGTGGAGCATCTTGGACCCTCAGGTTGTGCAGGGCAGGCAGTGGGGTCTGTGGTGGCTGTGCTGGTCAAAGCATGGGATCATGAGTATATAAAGTTCTCAAACTGTTGGGACAMCGGTGGTGTTAGCACTGGGTGTCACTCAGTTGTGCTCGTATCATTCTTAGAGGTGAAATGAAAAGGCAATATGCAGCCTACGTGGGACCACCCACCTGCCCCACATACTCGTGCAGTACCCCCCTGGCTGAGGGCTGCCTCCGCTTCATCTCTTCAGCTCTTGCTTTAAGTACAGAAGACCTGGAATGCGTAGCTCAGCTTCATTACTTGTGTTCCCACTGCTCCCACATGGGATTGTGGGATCCATTTCAGAGCTCCTGCCTGAGGAGGTGCAAAAGATCTTCACTCTTGGGCTGCCGTCTTTGAGCTGACCYGTGTCTGAACAGCAGTCCTTCCGTAGCAGTGAAGAGAAACCCCGTCAGAACGTTGAGAGGGACGTATCAGCTCAGGCGGCAGCGTGAACATGCGAGAGATGAATCCTGTTTGCGTTTGCCTTTAGTGAGTCTCCCACACGGGCAGAATGTAAATTTGGCTGTTTCAGAAGGGAACGATGGCATTCTGTGTCTCCGGGCACGCCGTGTGCATGGGTAGACGTGAGGGGGAGATGCCATCTGCTGGAAACCCTGGACATTGTCCGAGGGCAAAGCCCAGCAGAAGCGGCCGCGCTCAGATGGTATCAGGGCTAAAGGGACACTTGGTGGCCATGGGGAGCAAATAGTTGGGAGCAAATTCCACCTTTTGCTTCCCGCAGGGCCTGGAGAGCTGCCCAGTGGGGAGTATGCTGGGCCCTCCCTGGCCTTGCAGTCCGCGTCGCTCTCCGGTACGGCGGGCGGCTGTGATGGAGCRCAGGAACGGGGTCGACTGGGAGATGCAGGGCAGGCAGCAGGAGCAGACGTAAAGCAGAATGAAGGGTGAAAAAACTCGGAAATGCCACTGGGAGGGAAGGCCAGTGCGAGAAGCCTTGGGAGGGGAAGCAGCTCGCAGCAGGAGTGGCAGCAGTTGTCATCAACGGGGACTGATCAGCCTGAGCCTAAGGCAGCAAGATGTTAAACTTAGTAATTCTGCTATCACCTAAGTCAAGCACTTCTGCAAATGTSTAAGTGGTAAAGATAAAATGAAACCAATGCAGGAAACAACATATTAGGAATAAAATTGTTGATTTTGTTTTGATTTAATCCTCTGATTCTCATTACTGCCTCTCTGCAACCCACTATGTTTTCAGTGCAGCTTGCAAACCTGCAAGGTGGTGGTAGAGGAGCAGGTAGAGCTTAGCACCTTTTCCATTTCCCCCAGTGTGTGTTTGCACTAAATGTGTTTTTAATATTGCTTTTTACCACTCTGAGTTTTTATTTTGTTGTTGTTCACATCAGAAAACCACAAGGTAGGCATTAGATATGATTTATCAGGAAGTAGCTGGGGCTGCACCTGCTGATTAAAAAAGAAAGAGAAAACCAGCACAACACACATGGGAGCCCACTGGAATGTGATTCATCGGGTCACAGTCACGAGAAGTTCTGTGTGAACCGGAGTGGGGAGAGCTGACAGCGACAAAGACCACTAAGATACAGAAAAAGAGAAGTGGCACCTCTTGGCTTATACTGATAGGAATAGGTCACAGTAATGACTTGGAAAACTCTAGGGAATTGTAAGATTTAATCTTCAAAGCTCTTAAAAGATAGGCAGGAGTTAAGATAAAATGATGGAGAACTGTAATGGGCAGCTATATAGGTAGCTGGGTAAACAGATGTTCAGAGGCCAGGACCTAGCAAATATTTAAAGAAGCGACCTTCGTATGGGCTGTTTCCTCTGAAAATCCAAAATATTTTCTCAGTCCCTTGAATCCAGAGCTGGCCTCTGGTGAATCTGCAGTTTGCCAGGGCTCTCAGGCTGGTCTCCATGAGGGRTCGCTCCATGAAGCAGCTCAGCCAGGGGCATGAGGACTTTCCCCCTACTCCCCTGGCTGATGCGAGACCTGCTTCTCTAGGAGAAAGCCGTGCGATTGGAAACATCACTGCTAGCAGCTCTCAGAGCCAAGGAGAAGGCTTGAGATATTCAGGGATCTCCAGGTGTCCTGAATTCAGCTGTGGCTGGAGAAATTTCTTTGTGCTGGTCCGAGATTTGAACACCACAGAAGAAAATATCACCAGAGAACTTCTACGTCGGAATGCAATAACACAACAAACCTAATTAAACTAGCATGATGCTGATAGCTGCTGCATTAATAATAGTAGCCAGAGGTAGAGGGGAGGCTGTAAATCCTCCTGCTTGAGGAATTCTGCATTTACTCAGAGCCCATGAGCAACATTGCTGTGCACAGGGCTTCCTCCCTCCTAGTGAAAAATAAGGTGCACTATCCATCCACAGAGTGTGCCAAGTAACATGTGAGTCAGTGCTAGCACTCTGAAATCRTAGCCGGGGTGCCAAGGGAGCTGCTGTGCAGCTGGCTTCTTATTGTCATAAAACTTGATAGCTTTTTGCAAATATGTACAAGCAAATGTTTTGTTTACTTTTAATGTGCTTCAACACGCACACTGCCAAAAAGCTAAATACCTCCAACAAARCTGGGTATTAATTCCTTCCTGTCTTCCCTTGGTTCCTTATAGATTTGGCAGGAGAAGGAGTTTGCAAGAGTTAGGGCAAAATGAAAAGTAAGCAAAATCTTGTTGTTAAACTTGAAAACTTTAAAGAAATAATGAAAAGAGTGGACATATATAACTCGAAAGCTAGTGCTTTTTTCTGAAATTGAAACAAAAAAACGGGCTAAAGGTTCTTAAATACCTTTGTTTGCTGTCTAAAAGAATTGCTCCAGGCAAGAAACTTGGCACTTGAGACATTTATTAAATCAATTCAGAGGGATCTGTTTTCAACAAATGAGATAAATGTCAAGATGAAGTTTTTAGGCATCCTCAGTACATCATATTTTCCTTCCTCTAGAAGGCAGAACAAAAATGTGCACAAATAAAATTACTTACACATGTAAAAATCACATTCGGTTTAAGTAATCTTTTCTTCCTGCCTGCATCTATCAGCAGTGTATCAAAACTTAATGTAATCTTTTAGGAGAATGAGTATTTGAGAATGTTTTCATCCTCTCTACTTCTTATTGCTAACSTACATCAAAGCAAGCATGGGAAAACATATTTGTCTGGATAGCATCTTTATTTTGGTCACTGTGGTTCTCAGTGCTTTCTTTGTGTGTATGGAAGTACACTTTCAGGCATGGCAAATTAATAATAATCCTTTACAAACTTCTTGCTCTCATCCATTTAGCCACCTCGGTCTTCCCTTTCTCACTCTCTGATCTCTCGTCATGTGCTTTTCAAACTGTTTCAGCCCCTGGAAATATCTGTTCCTTTGCTGCTGACTTGTTGCTTGCACTGTGCAGTCCATGGGCAGACAGGAGGGAGGACCTGACTCGGAGACAAGGGCTCACTGTTCTCATCTGCAGCCGTCTAACTTCCGTTGCCAGCTTGTCCTGAGGTTTTCACTGCTCRAATTCTTTACATTTTAATAGCAACGGGGCCATGGTCACAGTTGCTCATATTCCRCTTTCTTAGAGAAAACTGATGGAGAAGATGCAAGTTGGGAAAATGCTAAAACGCTTCTAGATCTTGTGAGGTCGGAGATGGGGATAGTGCTGATCCCYCAGTGCTGACTGTTCCCTAAAGATCCGAGTGTAATGCCAGTGTAACCAAGGGAAAAGAGACAGCTTTATTCCCGATTTTTGATAGAGTTCTACCTGATTATTTGGTCTTCACCATRCAGTGCAGGGAGGGTACAAACAAGAGGGAAAGTGCCAAGGGAACTTTTTAAGCCAAAACTCCGAGGTTTGTAATGCTTACTCAAGCTAGGGGAGGCTATTGTCAATAGTCCCTTGATATTTAAGCTCTCCAAACCACTGAGTCAYTGGGCCTACTCGTCTGAGTCATTAGGAGAAGGAGGGAGTGCTGCAGCAGCACAGAGGACTTTAGCAAAGGGCAGTTTTCAAGGAATATGCCATTGGACAAATCCTCTCCCATCTGAACATGAAGTTCATAACTCATCAGAGCCTCAAGAGAGAATCAGGGCGAAGTTGTCAGGTGGGAGATGGAAAGCAGTGATGATCACARCAGATGAGGTGATTCCTGTCATCTCCAGAGGATATTCAGACAGTTTTCCCATCCTGCCTCATATGATTCACTTTTTGCTACCCCAGTATTACTGATGGGGAGCTCAAAAGACTAAATAAGGAATGAAAAGAAAGTTTATTCATTGCCARGTTGAAGCCTCAGTCAGAGACAGCACAACTCCAGGAGGAGTCATGACAGAGGAATGCAGAGGAAGAGCAGAGTTCTGATGGCTTCTGCTGCTGGTTATGGAGTTTGGCTGAGCCCRTTAGCTCGTCCTTCTGTGAACTGTCCAGCAGTGGACAGAGGGCATGGCCGCTCAGATGTCCATGCTGGACCTACCTTGCTCTCAGGGAAAGCAGTGCTGGCTTGTTCTTCTAATATTGTTGAAATACAGATCTCTGTCTTTTTTAAAGAAAAGTTCAGGGGAGGTCTTAGAAAATGACTCAGGAAGTTTCCCCTTGTATTAGTGCAACTGAATCCTTTCTTTGGAAGATTCATTTCCCCAGAAGGCAAAAGTCTGTCTTCCAAATCTTTCCATATCTCCTACAAACCTATACCTGCTCAATCTCTGAATCTTCCTCTCAATCTAATGATGCTCCAGCTTCACATATCTACAAAGAAAGACAAAGAAGCCTATATCAGTCTTTACATCTTCAGAGACTGTGGAGATGATCCTAATTCAGTCCAGTCCATATCTTTCTTGCAGAGATATTGGTATCTGTGTGTGCTTGGTTTGGTCCTGAGAAGATTGCAGGACAGGTTATAATAATGAGAATTTCTAGATTTCCATTTTTCTCAAAATGTGCCTTCAAGAGTGAGGAAACTCAAGATAATACTCCAGAAGTGGTGGCTTTACTTCTCCCCACRGAATAAACACCAGGCTTGTCTCCAYAGTCAGCTCAGCAGCCTGCCTCATGGCTTCACTGTGTTCTTCACAGGCCAATCACTTAGATATCTCTTCCAAGCCTTCATGGTGGCACCTTCTTCTAGCAAGATATCAATTTTCCTAGAAATGTGGAGACTCTGAAGTAGTGTCATCCTCTCCAATCTTAGCCGCTTTTCACTTCTTCTCAAGSACAGCATCTACTTCTCCCTCTTTTAGATGTTAGGAAGAAAATCTGTTATCTCCTTCCTTGCTAGAAAGCCTTAAAGGTTCTTTCCTAGGAGGACAGGAATAGCACAGGGASCCCTCTCTGAAGAGAAATTTCTCCAGAAGAGTTGCCAGCTGTTTGGAAGGGAAATGACATTTGTATTATAAGAACTGTTCCCTGGTATATGTCTTTCCAAACCTCATTTTAAAGAGTTAAGGATTACATACTGGTTTTCTCTGGTCATGGAGCAGATTYCTCTCTTGTATCTCCTCATACAATGGATGAAGACTCATACTACAGAGGAAATTTCTGAAGTTTTGTTCTGAGGGTAAACCTCAATTAACCCAGTCTAAAGAGAAACAGGAAGGTAGAGGGGAATATCTCTGTCTGGCAGTACACAGAGTAGTCCCTGCTTTAAGTAAGAGATGGAGATGGAGATAATCAACCCTGTTGCCTCTAGGCTAGAAGGGCTATGAATATCTGTCTCCAAAGGGCAACCGAGGTACAGGCATCTGTCATAAAATCAACATAGCCAGATTTCTGCTTCCCACTACTAGTCCTAGTTACAGCAAACATTTCTGACTGGCCAGGGTCGTACAAAAAGACTATTGCTAGTGACAGTTGACCCTGCAGCCCTGTTGTGGGTGGCATTAGAAAGGTTAGAAAGACTGTAAGGTGCTTTAGCTTGCCTGTAGAATTGTTGTGGCACCTCTGAAGGGTGGAATGTAGGATATTGGAGTCGTGGGATTTTATCTGGGATTCTGGAAGTGGTCTGCGGTTACAGAAAGCACAGGCAAAAAGATGATTTGGCAGTGTCARTGTAGATGGGGATTTGGGTGAGTCTCTGCGGAGATGCAGATTTTGCTCCCTGTCTTGGTTGAACTGACCTCCACATCCTTTCTCTTCTCTTATATAGAGAAGAGACCTCCACATCCTTTCTCTTCTCTAATAATTAGATGATGGATGCTGCTAAAGAAGATCTGAATGACAATGGGCTTAGAGAGAAAGTCTGATCAATGGTGTGGGGATAAATGCTCAGGTTGTTAATACAAGAGTTTTATCAGTGGGATTAGTGCCAGAACCTTTGCTCTTCAACAGAMACATAGATCTGGAAAAGGGCATGAGGGGCAGAATGACAAAATTTACTCATAAAACAAATTATACAAACCAAGCTACAAAAAGTTGAGAAAAGTTTTCTGGAGACTGAGTGACTGCATGATGAAACAGTGAATGTCTGCAAATAGAGAGTCATGCACACAGTTTAAAAACAAATCTGTGTATACATGCAAAATCATGATCTTGGATTTAGCCACCACTTCTCTGGAGAAAGATCTTGTGTTATTGTGAGTCATTCTCTGAAAACACCAGGATCAACAACTGTCAGAAGGGCAAATAGAAGGCACAAAGTATTAAAGASAGAATGGAAAGTAGAGTGCAAAACATCATTATGCCACTGTTTAAATCCATGATTCATCCCCATTTTGGCTACTATATGCCATTCTGCTCCCACTAGAAGAGGAGCATAGAAGGGTAGCAAAGGGGAGCAAGGAGGGCCTCTTCCAGGTCCCTTTTGAAATAGGACCTCATGGAGGCATATGGATATGAGTGACATGGCAAAGGTGAATAGAGAATGATCATTCACTGGTTCTCCCAACACAAGAGCTAGATTCTCTCAAAAAAATCAAACACCAAGCCTAAAACAAACAAGAGGGAACTACTTTTTCACACAACAGACTCTTAAAACTTGCAAGTCAGGATGCTGTGGAGATCAGAATGCAGAAGGGTTACAAATTCATAGGCTAGACAGTTGGTAGAAGGTGGGTTTCCTGGCGCAGCAGTTCTGAGGCAACCTCCAGCTTAGCTTGGCAGTGCTTAGGAAGATGTGCAAGGGAAGGCTCACTTTCCGTGTGCCCTGTTCCTTATGCTCCAAGCGTTTGCTGGTAGTCACTGCTGGAAATAAGACACTCAGGTAACTAGAACATYGCTCTGATGCTTTTTGCTAGTTCTTAGGCTGTTTTATTATGGATAGGAGAAAGCTCCAACAACCAATTATAAGTTCTTTGGGAAGTCTGCATTTGATCTGGTTGTGTTGTGAGTTTATCACTATTTTTTGCACAGTATTAAGGACAGCAGAGAARCTGCAAAGCCAGACTTTCTGCTGAGGCATCAGTTATGATGAAGCCAAGTGATGATAAGCCAAGGTCTTCCTTGTGGGTAGAAGTTTCCCAGCACACAGCAACTGGCAGTTGGGCAGAGCTGCTGCTTTGGCTCTCCTCCCAAGCGCATCGGCTCTCTGGTCCCATCCAGGAGCAAACCTAGGCACTGTTTTCCAAGTAGGATCCAATTCCTCAAAGTAGATCTGAGTCAAAAGCATCTGCCCATCTAGTATTGCACCCAAAGTCTAAGGGCGGTAGTAACTCTACTGCACAGTAAGGGAGTCTGATGGTGACACTTAATGAAGGTATTTTGGCTTCAGAAAGTTGTCAGCTACCTAGCAGCAATGCAGAGAGATACAGAAATTACAGTGTTGCTGTTGTAATTGTTGGTATGTGTTATCTGTCATCACTAGTAACAGTCAAGCAGTTTGCATGTCCTTTGTTACAAATGATCATGAATAATTGTTTGTCACGTTGATACTCCTAATAAAAACTTAACAAATTTTGCATGATTACTAGTGCTGTCAAACTGTGATCTCAGGTGGGAATTTCAGATACACCACCGGTATCTGTTCTTATAATTAGCATTATTTTATCACCGGTGATGTGTGATCATGTTTTTAATTAGGAACCTTGGTTCTGACGGGGATCCCACTTTGCTACCCCCGTGTCACAGTGCTGCAAGGACTTGCCTTACTGGCACTGCATCATCTCCGTGTACATTGCACCCCTGACAGGAGGAGACGGGCTCTGCTCAATGGGGCTTTCACTGATCAGTCAGTTGTTTGGGGCTTGGGTGGGAGCTGCGATTCCTCCCCGACCAGGCGTGCTGCAGGAGTGGCGCCGATGCTGGAGGACACAGTTTCCTGATGGGCAGGTTTTCCCCTGGGTAAAGGCACCTTAGTGGGTGGCACTGCGAATGAGAGYGGCAGCAGAGAGGCTGGGAGCGCCTGAGGAGCTAATCCACGTGCTGGAAATAGYGTGCTGGGAACGTGAGCTCTGCCTAAACGAACTGCTCGGAGCTGCTGCAGCATCTCTGCAAGCTCTGTTAAAAATGGAAAGGGATTAAGAGCCCTTGCCAACACACTTGAGAGCTGACTTTGTCTTGTCTGTGGCAAAGTGTCTTACGCAGTAGGTGAGAATTTAACTACGAGCATCCTGAGTAGCAGCCAGCTTGGAGCATGATCCTGATTTACTGTAACTCTTGCTACATTCTGTGGCTGATGATTATCAAGCTGAACAAAATGTTTTGAAAGTGTTTTTGCAGGGTTGAGTGACTTATTCAATAATTTATACCATTTTGGAGGGATTAGAGGACAAATTTAAGCAATCAAATAATGTCATTATGGCTCAATGACTACAATCTTTATCAGGAAAAAAAWATCAGTTGTAATTACACTCAAAACGACAGAGCCCCTTTATTCAGCAGTTCCCCCAAGAACAATGATATCAAGGATGCTAATAGATCCCTCAACCGTAGAGAGGCTTGTCCTTCTTAGTTAGGAAGGAAAGTATCAGCTGCCATCTGCTCCTGTTTGGCTGTTGTGCCATTTGTGCCACGTGTTTTTGGTGGGCCAGGCCCTAAAACCTCTGTCCTGTGCAAAGCATGCAATCCGTGTGTGCCCAGAGCTGTGCAAACTGTCGTGCAAACAGAGAGAGGACCCAGGGCATGCTGTAGMTGGTGGGAATTCTGCCTCTAATCTTAGCAGATGCGGAGTCTCTCCCTGCTCACGGAGCAAGGAGAAAGCACAGCCCWCGTTGTGGCTCTTGGAGACCTTCACTCACACCGCGGTGCAAGGTGTCACTCTGGCACTGAGAAGTTTTTGATGGTTCTTCACTGTTGTTGGCTTCTGTTCRTCTGCCCCAATGGTCCCCCTGGCTAAGGGACCGCTGGTATCCGCAGGTGGAAGCGCCTTGCTCCCCGAGACTGGGCACGCTGCTCCTTTGGCTCGGACCTAATTCGTGTCTAGAGCTGGCAGCCTGGCAGTGTAACCCAAAGCTTTCCTTTTCTCCTTAGCGGTATCCAGTGACACGATGAAATGCTGCTCCCTTGACCTCGGAGCTGGCGTTTCAAACCAGCTTTTAACAGCTTAGGAAGACTTAACTCAGAGAGGAAAATCAGGTCATGCAGTGTTTGTGGAGAAAAACGAGATAAGTCTGATCTGAGCAAGGGAGGAAAATACGTTAGATCATCCCCTGTGCCTGCATAATGACTGTACAYGTAAGATGGGCATTAGCCAGAGTCACTCTGCCAGAAAACCTCGGGAGGAGCATGCCCAAAGCAAACATGTCTCTCCATGAGGGTGTTTGGATCTGGAATCCTCGGCACATCACTTATTTATTTATACTGCCAGCCGCAGTCAGACCACAAGACAAAACCTCGTATTGAAAACAGAAATAATGAGAAAAAGAGTACMTTCGTTTTAATGCATTAAAGCATATATGTTACTACTAAGGCCCACACTTGCAAAAAAGCTTTATTATAGGCATTCCCCTCAGCGCCRTTCAGTGTAATTTGGCTTCTCTCAAACAGGGTTCTTCTCCTCCAAAGGGCCACCTGGCTGCTCCATGACTGCCTCAGTTCTTCCAGAGTAAATGTACCCACAGTGACCCTGATCCGACGGCCAGCGGAGCCTGGAACTCGCTGCAGTATGCAAAAAGAAACACTGCCCTTGCCTCCGGCTCTGCTTGCACAACCCCAGCGCTGAAGCAAGCTGGGTTCCTGTATTTCCACACTTGGGTGCCAGTATCAGAGTTTCTGTGGGCTAAACGGAGCCATTAATGACACTTTTTCTCCTATTAATGTGTTGATGTTTTCAAAAATAGAAGGAACTTAAAGCTAAATTTGTTTATTTTATGTTGGTAACAGAATAATGAGTACATTGAGCCCTTCCATCTGGTAATGGTGTTGGTTGTACAGGATTTGAATCAAAGCTGGAAAAAATATATTTTGGCCCCAAATCACCAAAATTCTGGTCTATTTACTCCTCTGTAGGGTCCCAGAATCTCTCTGATTCTCAGTTATGCCATCCCAAACAGAATAAACTTCAGTTCATCCATACCATTGGGCATGGGGATTATCCTGCAAATATGAGAAAAGCCTTTTGTGGACACACTGAAACTGTGGAAAAGGATATTTAAAATGTGATTATGAAGAGTTGTCTGGATTGCAGTGATATCCCACTGATATCAGGCTGAGGAAATTAAGAAACCTAAATCCCTTGTTGGATCATGGCCTTGATTGCTTCCATCCATCCCTGTGTGAGCAGCGCAAGAAGGTGCCGTGTTACCTTGCCCTTGTTTTTAGGGCAAAGCCAGGTCTTTTCTACTCAGTGACGTCACATTGTATTAGCTCTTTCTATTAAGGCTTCGATGAAGGAATGATGTCCAGAATTTTGCATGCAAAGGTAGTGCCATAAAATGGCCCTTCCCTACCTAATTTGCTATGGTATGACAAGGTCTACATTTTTTTTCWGCATCCGTTGTCCTGCTTCCCTGCAAGTGTATCTCAGTAGTTAAGAACCTGTCTTTATGACAAAGCCCAGCGGGATTTTTCCAAAGAGTCTACATTGGGCTGACAATAGACTTGTTTCACTCGGCCCATGGAATTTCGTATTCATATTTTCATAGTGTAAGGTGGCATTTGTCTTTCCTCAACATACAGCCTCATGCCCACACTTCTTTTCCCACTCAGTAGAACACCAGCACCTCCACATGTAGCCCATGGAGTYARGCWAGATGATCTCTAGAGGTTCCTTCCAATCTCAACCATTCAKTGTGTGATTGTGATGTATTTTAATGGCCAATCTAGACCAGTCACCCTTGGGGCAGTCACCTTATTTCCATGACCAACAAAAGCCTGAGGGACTGGAGTGGATATCACTGAATCACAGAATGGTTGAGAATGGTTGAGGTTGGAAGGGACCTCTAGAGAYCATCTAGTCCAACCCCCTGCTCCAGCAGGGACACCCAGRGCACGGGGCACAGGGTGGYRKCCARRYGGGTTTGGAAGATCTCCAGASAAGGAGACTCCACARCCTCTCTGGGCAGCCTCTTCCAGGGCTMTSTCACCCTCACAGCAAAGAAGTTCTTCCTCACATGGGGATGGAACTTCCTGTGTTTCCATGTGTACCTGTAACCCYTTGTCCTATCACTGGCCACCATCGAGAAGAGTTGGGCCCATCCTCTTCAAATTCGCCCCTCAGGTATTTTTATAAATTGTTCAGATCCTCTCTCAGTGTTCCCTTCTCTGGGCTAAACACTATGAGATGAAATGAATCCTGTTTCGGGCTTCTGAAACAGACAACGCAGTGATCCCTTTCCAATGCATGTCTAGGAGGGCAGGGACTGGTGGGTCTAGGTATTAAAATCGTTGTCTTCATCACTCAGCACTCTGTGARTTTGGATGCAATAGGAATTGCAACACCTAATTATCCATGTACAGTAGGTGGTCCAAATAGGAGCGCACAGCAGAGCAACAGATGTGGATTGCTGCTGATTAGATTGAGATTAGATAAACACTTAATTAACACTTTATTTTTGTTAGATTCAACTCCTATTAGTCACACTAAAATTATTACAGAAAAGCACAAGGCAAAATCAACAGGAGAAGTTAAAATCCTTTATTGTTAAACCAAGGAAGCATTGTCATGGTTACTTATGGTTACTAGCAAGACCTTGCAATAAGGTGTTATTCCCTAAACTTGTAACATCATTGGGCTGGGGAGCAAGATGACCTTGAGAAGCGCTCCTCGGTGCTCCAAGGAAGTGCTTCCTAAACCTTCCTTCTCTTCTTGGGCTCTATACAGCCCAAGCCAGCTAATGCATGTAATCATACATATCGACCTCATACATTCCGCATATATTTATGGTACTTTATGGCACTAGTTAAAACTCACATTGTTTTTCCTCATATCAATTCCATATTTAAAATACCACTAGGATTACAACCTTTAAGAGATGTTCTATCAAGATTYATGTTAACTTTAACATAGTTTATCAAGATCCATATGGCCAAACAAGCTTTACCTCATAAATGATACTTAAGAACTCCTTTCCAGACAGCATCGAGCTGTTCTCACAATGTTCCTCACTTTTTAAATCCACAATTCAACATTTCACTAAGTGTTTTAGTTTACTTAGTGGAGCTGCTTAGTCCTTKTGTTCTCCCTTTTGCCTTCTCTCCTTGTGTATATGAAAGCTGCTAAGTGGTTAAGCTGGGTGTTTCTCCTTCATGTTTAGCCTTAGCTGTATGATCCAATATATAACAACAGGCATTGCAGACAGCTCTGAAAGACTCTCTGCTGTATGGCATCCTTCTCAGCTCTGCCATTAGGCAGCGAGGGAGATGCACCTTTTCCCTTGAAATGTCAGATGACAATAAATGAAGTTCTTTGTTARTTTATCTGTTCAGTAAATTGTGTGAGCATGACCATCAAATAGGGACCATCCTCTTTCTTAAATCTATTTCCTGTCGTGTTCATCCATTATATTCAATTTCTTCAAATTGTTGGAGAAACACAGAGTAACGTCATATCTAAAAAGTAMTTTTTTATTAATTGCTGCTTAAGCTGATACTATTTACATATTTTAGCATGTGCTGCAAGACTAAGGGGCACTGGAGGCTGGGTGTCAAAGCCAGGCTTTAAGTTCCAGAAAGCAGAGCAGACAGCGAAGTTTCCTTCACGTGCATTTTTGCTGACACATGCAAGAAGCCCACAGRGACCTCTTGGGATGGAACAGCAGGAAGACAGAGAAAAGAAACAAAACAGCTCCTGCCACGTGTAGCAGGAGCAGAGAGAACCTGCTGCTGCCAGATGTACTCCGAGGGCTCCCTGGCAGGCATGGTAACTTAATTAAGAAGTAGTGTTAGACCACGGGTGAGAGCAAAAGAGAGGTCAGGTCAACTCACAGCACAATTTCCATCTCAGTGCAAAGATGGAGCAGAACCTGCATTTTCTTGCAGCCTCAACTGAGGCCCTACTCAATTAAAAAAATAGTTTCCCCCTCAGCAGAGCAGAAGGCTTCTCTGGCAGAGTGTAGAGCAGTCGAGCAGGAGACCTGTAGTGCTTGCACTGTGGGCTACTGGCCCTCAAGTCTCTGAAACTCAACGCTATATTTGAGGACAATTCACGAACACAGAAAATTGCATCTGTGCTTTCCCCTGCTCAGTGGAACAGGGCTCACGATAGCTGGTTCACCTATGGGGTTTTGTTTGATTGATTGATTGTTTAGCTATTTTTTTTTTTTGAATGTATGAGTAGGTGTAAAAGCGGGATGCAATAYAGGTCTTAACTGCTTTTTTATAGGAATGAGATTGAATTAGTAGAAGAAGCCCAAGAGGATTTTTGTTGGCACCAACCTTCCCGTGCCCCTGCACCATGCTTATCTGAGAGATGGAGTAGAGCATACAATGAATAATCTGTTATTCTTTCCCATGCTGCAAGATCTGCACAGTAATAGTTTCAATAAGTGCCTGGAGTAGATTTTTATGATTTTTTTTTTGGCTTCACCTGATTTAAGGGAGGCTTTCCTGGTTAATTGCCCCCAGGCATGGTGTCCAAGGCAGGACTAGTCCCTAGAGGATCGAACTATTCTGAACTCTGCAGCTGGCTCCGCTCCAGTTATCCAAAGGCTGGAGATAAAGARCAAAAGAAACCACACACCACATCCAAGTGCTACAGGACATTGCTTCTTTTTGAGCTCATTGACACGTCAGGAACTCCTTGAAGGACCTCTGGCAGTATGTAGTGGTCCATAAGAAGCTCAGCACTACTGCAGCCCAATTACTCCAATAATCAAGCACAATTACTCAAACARTCAAGCCTAGTTCTTTAGATAAACCTCTGCACAAGAGTCTGAAGGGCAAACTCATCCTCCTGAGAAATGTCATCTCCAGTACAGCTACCTATCGAGGCCGTGGGGCAGTAGATAAACTCACTCACCTTACAAATGGGCAAAACTCTGCCTGGTTCAGCTCAGAAGCGAATGAGCTCTATCCAGCTGTGTTGTGCCCTGGAGACTAACTATTCAGAGATGCTAGAACACCTGATAAAACCACACCGTTTTCCTGCATCTTGGGTTCAGAAAGAAAAATGAGGCAAATGGCAGGTGCACTCTTCAGGAAACCTTTTCGTATTTTCAGGAAACTATTGTAGGCACAAACAGGTAARGAGAGGTAGATTTGTCAGGTCCTCAGGCTGCTGTGTCCATTGGCATCATTTTATTACACTCATCAAAACAGTGGGTCAGGATGATAGCAGCCTAAGGTTTATGCCAGTTCCSTCAAATGAAGCACTCATCAAATTAAGCTGTTTAATAAGGCTGATAGCAGTTGTAAAAGAAGTAGAAGGCCYTGTCGTAGGAGGAGAGAAGACTGCACAGTTTGGGTTGTGTGTGACATGTAAAACTGAGCAGACAGGCAGTCATACTTGCCCGCCTTGCCCCCRCTGTGCACTCACACCAATGCCAGGGGCTTTGACAGCAGGGAAACTATCTGTTCTCATCTCTGTGCCCTCTGGCACTTGATTCCCAATCCAAATGATGAGCTCTGTTAGCATCAGTCACTGTCCCACAACAGGCAATTGGAAGCAAAGAGTCCAATCTCCTCGCATGTCCCACCTGAGACCTTAAGCAGAGCATGGTGGTGCGGGTCTCACAMCTTCTTCACGTGTTGATTTTTGGTATTCATCGTTGTTTTCTATCAGAGTTCAGAGCTGCTCGTTTAGAAAGTCGATCCAAGGAGGCTCCAGTTGAAGGATGCTCAYGTTCTTGCCGAGCATTCTCAGCAGGAGGGCTTTGATGTGTGTCTCTGCCTGTTGTGTGGCCCACATCGTGCACAGTTGCATTCAAGTGCTCCATCCCCGTGATGTGGTCTTTCTGTTGTTTTGTTCTTTGTGCTTCTTAATTGTTTTTTCTTTCTTCATTAAATATTTCATTCAGGTTGCCTGCTCCCTCTTACCCTTCCGTGGCAAAACAGGTGCTTGGAACCCTATGTGATCCCTGTTTTGCTTAGCTTTGTTTTATTGCTTGAGGAAGAGTTTCTTATTATTTTGTCATCTTCTGTTGTCACTGTAATTTAGAAATGACAGAAATGCATTYAAGCTGTCAGAAAATTATTGGGGAGAGGGAGTTCTTTCTATGTGAGGAAGGACATGGCTGATTCAAAGAAAACCTAGCTAAATGGGAAGAGCTAAAAGAAACTAGAGAATAGTGTGAAAATCAAGAGGATAAAAAATACAGTAATGTCCTATAGATTTTTTTATTAGTGCTCACAATCAAGAAGAAAAGGCACAGATTGTATTTATTCCATTTCCATTCCACCTGACCTCACAGTGACAGCACTGGGCAGGTGCAGGTCTGAAGGAAGTTCAGCTTCCTCGTGAGCTGAATATGCCCCAGTGCAGCTTATCTCTGAGAACAAATACAGCCTTTGAGCACAAATATTCCATGTTTGACTAGCTCACGTGGTTCTGTTCCACACGCTCGCAGCAGCTCAGGTCTCCACAAGCTTGGGGAGCTCCAGACCACACTGCCACGCATGGTGCACATATGSCCTTGGTTTATTGGGAAGGTAAGACTCTCTGCAGAGGGGGAACGTGAAAGATGAGACATGAGGATGAGATGCCAAAAAAGAGGTGAGCTCACCTGTTATACATGAGACCTCATGGTAATAGTTTAACACTGCTCTGTACACTTGACAGTTAAACATCAGCACTTAAGTGCAAAAGTGCCACCTATTACTCATGTCATGCAGCATTTTCTCTTAGGGGACACTTTATTTGATCACTTTGAATTTTTCTAATCTCAAAGTGGGCTGAGAAGTTCCATGCTCTGTATCAACCTCAGGCTGGCTAATTCCAGGGAAGGATAATAAACATATGGCAATCAGACAGGAACATTAAGGTGGATAGAGTATACATAACCACAGACMATATATACACAGGCTACAGATACAGCCAGATAATCACTCAGTTCAGTGTTAGTTAGGAAGCTTTCGGTGCCTCAGCTGGAAGTTACCACCTCTTAGCAGCGGAACAGGGGAACGGAGTGCCAGGCACAGCAGGTCTGCTCGCACCAGCTCGTGTTCCTGCTGGAGGAGCATCGGGGTTTTGAATCTCCCTAATTTGGTGGTCTGAGATCGCGTGACGGTAAACTAAAGGGCTTGGCTTCTTGCAAGGTGGATATTGCATGCTACAGCTACTGCAGGTGATAACGCCGAAGTAGAGCAAACCATTGCTATGTGTCTAATCTTGTTAAAAAAATAAAAAACTGGATAGAAGTGTTGATCATTCACACTTATTGACATGCTTAGTTCAGTATAAGTTAGAGCACAKCAGGTGTTTAAAAAACGGAGCTCTGCACAGCCCTCAGGACAGTCTTTGCGTGCTTACACTGCCAGAAGGTCTCTGTGGGTGTCCGTCTGCACCCGCTGAGACTCTTGCTGAGGAGGGGGAAGCAGGGCATGTGCGGATGGGTGGTGCCATGGTGGATGGGTGGGGACCGGGGAGGAAATTTTAGCCCTGTTGAAGTCGCCTTGAGTTCTGCCACTGAATTCCTTGGAGCCAGCCTTCCTTTTCAGCTGTAGATGTTTCCCCATTGCRTTTTCCACCGAGCTTTCAACACATGCATTATTTGCATTTCCTACAAACAAAATCTTTCTAAAACCTGCATGTGTACAGTGTGTCAGAAGATCACACTAAAAGTTCATCACGACACACGTAGTAACATGTGAATGATCCATCCTTGAAGTCTCTGGGAAGTTTTCTAACGTGRGCCAGCCCCAGTTGGGCAGTTTGGGGCCTGATGCAGCACTCAGACGTGGGGCTGTTACGTGCAGCAGACACCCGTGGATGTGGGTCTGGGGTAGCGCGGTCAGGAAACACGCCAGACCGGTGCTGCAGGAGGCCTCATGCGCGAGGAGGGGYGAGGAACCACCTCACGATTAATCAYGGGCGCCCTTCGCCTCCGTCGACGCCGCGGCTGCGGCACGAGGCTGGGAGCRACGTCCCGCTCCTGCCTCTCCTGCTGGGTGGTGAGCGGGGCTCCGAGCTGGGCCTCGGYCCCGGCACGAAGCAGCTTGGCACGGTCCGACCCGTGCCGGTCGTTATAAGCAGGCCTGCTACCGGTTATGGGGCCGTGCGGCCCTCCAGTGTGGTAGGCTGGAATAGCCCTCTCCTTCAGGGGGCTATGGCAAGGGGACAAACCAACCCCTATGGGCAGAAAACCAGAAATTTTGCAGGATGAAATCACTGAGGAGTCAAAAAGAGACAAGCTTCAGACAYGGGCCTCACTGTCACCTTCTTGCTGTCCTGTGGGACCCTGTGCAAGAGGACTTCTCCTTGGCAGGTCCACAGCTGATGCGGAGGAAGGTTAGACCTGTCTAACCGTGATAGATGGTAGATGCTTAAGATCGCAATGTTGAAATTCCTGTTCTGTCGTGCCCTCTAGGACATAGCTGCATGGGGAATACTGTGTCCCCTGGAGCCATCTACAGCRAGTTGGGGTGACTGGGAAGCAATACAGGAGCCGAATCCCTCGCAGGCAAACAGAGCTGCTTTCCCAGMCGGAATCGTTCCCAGGCTGAGGGAAATCTGTGCAGCTTCCCAATGACTGGTTGAAATCRCTATTTCTGAACATAGTTCTGGGATCGCCCTTCCTGCACTGTGGCAGGCCCCTGGCCATTTAAAGCCTGGTGTCCCCGGGGCTCTCACGGGGCAGAGCTGCAGTCGGTGGCTGGGCTGACCCGGGTTGTGCGCGTGTGGCAGCAGCAATTCCCCTCCAAATGCAGCACATCAACGGGACAGCCCTGCCTGTGGGGGGCAGGSACCAGGCACGTCCTCCCTGCAGTGGTGATGGTCTCCAGCTTAAGAGTGTCCGAGGTGATTTCCTCTTCCTTGAGCTCTGCTGCTTGGCTGGTTGGAGGGGCCACAAGGCGTTTGTGTCTTTCCTCTGGTTGGGTGAAGGCACAAGGGTCTCTGGCAAACAGCCTGGCCTTGGGAAACTGTGAATGACATTGTCCACAGTTCCTCGGGTAGGGGTACTGGGAGGTTCCTCGTGTGTGTCTCTTGGTTGGTCATGGTTGGTTTGGGTTTTTTTCCCAAGAGCTCAGATGGTCAGAGAAGGAAAAGGCAGGAGATGGTCTCATGTGGCTATGCCGAATTCTCACAAACACCAAATTACTGACAGGAAATATTTTGCAGACTTCATCCAGTTGTGTTTCAGGTTATTAGGCACAAAAAGAACAGTCTGGGCGTCTTTCAATTTTCAGCTCTTCTAAATGTTGGAAAATCATTTTTGCCTTAATCTTGGTTTACTGAGATGCTTATGTATACACATGAATATCTGTTAGGAGCCATGAAACTACTTTCCAGCAGGGTATTAGGAGAAATTCAGYGTGTAACAATTCTGCATGACCGCGACTTGAGAGGTCGCTAAGTCACTCTGTGCAACATCCTTCAGAAGGATTCACTAGTGCCGGGCAGGTCAAGGGGTGTTCACACTCATTCTTCCRTGCTTAGCTGTGACTATGAGCATCCAAAAGTAGCAGTGAAAGGGAATGTTCCTATCATCTAACTTGGGTTCCTAACATAGTTGCCTAAATTCGGCATCTACTGCCTTGTTACATACCCCAGTCCCTGTGCAGAGGCAGCTCCAGAAGCTGGTTTAGAGGATACCTGATTCAAGGTTCTAGTTAGAGACCTAAGCTTAGGGGAGACTGACCTTATGCTGAATGGTTCAGATGTGCAAAAACATTGACTGAGTGTGAGGTGCTCAGGAAGATACCCCACTGAGGTGAACGAGCAACAAGGCAAGGGAGGATATTTCTGCCTTTCTGCCTCCTGCTCTGATATGCAGGCCAGGTCCTCCACGGTTGCAAATGAGCATAACTTCAGGAGCTCCCTGGGCTCTCGCAGTGTACACCGGCGCTCCACTCACAAGTGGGAGTTATTTCCAAAAACAGAAATACAAAAAAAAATCTTGTTATAGCTAGAAAAATTCTCACTATACAGGCACCCTGCCAGTGTCTTGCTGTAATATTGTTCTCTTATCCAAAGCATGGAGCACAGACTGTTCCRCATGGAAGCCCCACAGCAATGCAGAAATGAGTGTTTGTGCTTCCCACATTGCCTTCGATGCWGCAGTAAAAGGTGGCTGAGGATGGGCCTGCTTCAGGCTGCCGTTGCTTCAACATGACATCCAGCRTTGGGTTTACAAGAGCAGTGTAGGCTCTTCTGGATAAGGACAGTAATTCTGAGCCCATGGGGTTTTGCTGGATGCTGATGGGGATGGCCAGGTAGGAACCCTGGTGCACATGGGGGCTGAGACTGCACGTGGGATCACGTTAGTGGGTCACCATGGGACCAGGAATCACAGCCAGCCTTGCACYAGCCTAAAACGGTGTGTCGGGAACTGCGGTGCTCCATCCCTGTGAGCTGCTCCTTGCGGTCGCCGTCCTCCTCCTCGTCCTCGTCCTCCTCCTCCTCCTCCTCCTTGTCCTCCTCGTCCTCCTCCTCGCAGCGCTTGGAGCCAAGGTTCATCCAGCCAAAGGCAAAGCAGGAAGGCTGCCTGTCCCTGATCTAAGAGCAGGAAATCCAGAGAGGAGCCTCGCTCTAAGTAGCCTCTTATRCTGACTAATGCAACTGAATCCACCTGCTAATGAGTGTGAACAAAACACACAAGTTTGGCTACCAAACGTACAAAAATTTACATCGTTTTTCCCTGGAAAGTGCTGGGGAAGCAGCTTTTGGTAAGCCACACATCAGCCACTGAGCGGGCGCCAGTGAACAAATCTGAAGAGCTTTACATTTTTTTTCCTTCTTTTAATTCTTTGTTTCTTTAAACCCAAGCTAATATAAAAGGAGAGTGAAAGCCAGAGCCGTCAYTCCAGACCTGACACTGAAACCAGGATGGGCTGCCCTGTAGTGAAACAAAAAGGCAGAAAAATCTCCCCGCTTTTCACAGAGAAGCTGCAAGAAACAGGAGCCYACCCTGCCACAAAAGTGCCACCTCTCCTGGCTGGGGAGCAAGCAGCCTCTGTGGACGTCACGGCTTAGCAACAGAAATCACCCTTGTTTTCCTTCTATCCCACCAAAACTATTGACCAATTCAAGGCATTTCCAGGAGACAGGCTAAAGGTTCCCCAGCCAAGTGTCCCTAAACTACTCCTGCACTGTGATTTCAGAAGCGAAAGTCTGCAAAATTCTTTCAGGGAGCCCTGACAAGCTACAAAGGAAGAGGGAGAGGGAGAAGAGCGAGAAGGGCTCACGTTGTCTCGGTGSCACAGAGGCCCTGTCAGCGCTTCGCTGTGCACAGATCCCCCTCTCTTGCCATGCACTGCTGCTACTGCTGCATGCAGAACTCGCAGTGAGGAAARCCCCCTCTTCCCCTGGTGAGTTTGCTTGTAAGCAGGAGCACGTGCTGCTTGCTCCAAGCCTGCGCGTTCACTTGCCAGCTCCGCAGAGGACCCGCTCGAGGACGGTGCACGAGAGGGCACAGGCAGAACAGAGGCTGGTCAGGCTGTTTTCTTGCCAAACCAAGGCCAAACTTCAGGCCCGCTGGTGAAAGGCCCAGAGGAGGCCCAGAACAGGCAATGGACTTGATATTCAGCCACCTCCAAACGCACCAGCAGCATCTGCAGCCTAAATGAGCTGCGGTGACGCGCGTGAAGAACAGAGGCATGAGCCTCCGCTTGGGCAGGGGAGAGCGTCCTGCGAGCGGCTGCGTAGGGCTTCGTCYTACAGAGATCCTGGCTTTTCTACCTGTCAGCGTTTCTCCACAAGTTGCTATTTGGAGCTCTGCACAAATCCCCTTGGTCATCCTCAGCCCTCCAACATGCTTGGCCCTGGGTCACACAGTTATTTTTAATCTCCTTTTTGAAAAGGGGATGAATGTTTCTGAAGTCTGTGGGATATCCACTCTGCAGATGAACAAAACAGAAATCCAGACCTGGAATTTCTGCATGATGTAGCCCTGTAATATGAGATTGGGTTTTGGAGGAGAGGAGAGGAGAGGAGAGGAGAGGAGAGGAGAGG
>PTEX01000179.1:718373-799450 GCA_003342815.1 Eudromia elegans | reverse complement strand
GGAGCTGCAACACAGACTTGCCTTCCAACGTGTGGATGTTGAAGAGCAGGTTTGGACTCAACGCAGGGGCAGAGTCCCATGTTGTAGGCAGCACTGTAGTACATTTGCCTCCTGATTTACCGTGGTGCAAGCAAGGGGTGAGAGGAAGGCTCAATAGCACCGGTTCATGAAGGGTCAAACTGCCGCGAAGTTAATCCCCTGATTTATTAGGGAACGCGTCTTCCCTCTCCCCTCGCATAGCTGCCTATGCAAGATCAGCAGCAGAACAAGTAACACATCATAGATTCATAGGCTCACACTGTCATTGCAGGAATAGCAAAGAAAGGACCAAATGCAAAAAAATAAGCTGGCTCCAAGTTTCTGATTTATACTGTTTTCTCAGAGCCCTTTTGCCAAGCAGTTAGTGGTTTGTGCCAATTGCTATTACAGAAAAGCTTTCTTGGGTAGGGATAACGAATGGACACTGCCCAGTTTATCATCAATAAAATCTCTCCCCACAGCATATATAGGTTGTCAGGGAGACAGAAAAGGTTGAGCTTTGTTTTTGTTTTGTCTTATTATTTTTATTTTTATTCTGGACTGTGAAAGTACATTTGGGGGAGCCTGCTTTATGTGTGCAAAAACACAACAGATGAATTCTATTAATGGATGTAACATGTGGCTGGGTTCAAGCTAGAGTGTCATTTGAATATAGAAGTCAAAGCCAATTTATTGTAACATATTTTTCTTTTCAAAATATTTTAAGAAAGACAAAAAAGTTTGCGCAACATCTTGGCAAGCAGGTCTGTGGAGAGGAGGTATTTTCTATCTTGCAGCTAACATAAGGGCTGAAAAATGTGGCAATGCCGAGAAATGCTGGATTCCTTCTGGAACTGAAGGAAAGTGTAGAGGATATAATTGTGTAAGAGCCCAATAAATTTTCAAGGGTGGATTTGTAACACTGCCTTGGGGGCTGCAGGTGGCTCCAGAATAAAGTTACATTTTTGATTTCGTGAAGAGATGTCAAATACTTTATCTATCTAACTCTGCACTCGTGCAGCCTTGACTAAAAGCCATGGAGTTGTTATACCATAACATTCATTGTGTGCCTTCCATGCCAGATGGTATAAAGATAAGTTGGATTAGCTTGGCGTTTTTATGTTATTGAGTGTGTGTGTGTGGAGGGGGGTGGTTATTTGGGTGCTGGATGCAGTAAGCACAAGCTAAGACACAAAAACGAGCTTGCGTTGAGGTTTCAAAGTGCTGAGCGTTAGCTGGTCTGCAGGGAGTGAGGGGGTTTGGTTTTGCCAGTCATTTTATTGTTGATGAGTCCTTTTTTTTTTTTCCCCCCCTCTGGATGACATGGAAGGCCATGGGGCTTCCTGGAGGACATGGGGCAGGGCTTTACCTACTTAGCAGAGCAAATCCTGGAACTACAGCCAACTTCCTGAAAAACATGCAGCACCAAAGCACAGCTTTGTGGATTGTGTGTTGTGGGACAAATGTGTCGCTGGATATAAGGTCATGCAAATTTAGGTCATTTGGTTCCTAGAGTAATTTGCTACAAAGTGCAGTCAGAAATCTGGTGTTTCTCACAATTCTTACCCAGTCTCCATTGCCTTYTATTTGCTTTAGAGCTATGTGGCTAAGGAATACCTGACTATGAAGTGATCAAGAATAGTTTGAAGATTTATGTGTGGTAGGAGAGGGATTAAGAAGGTTCTTTCCTTCCTTCAGTAGAAGTACAAGCACCAAACACAGGTGGAACAAGTAGAGATAAAATGTAGTGTTGCCAAGAGAAACCACGTGTAGAGGAAAATGAACCCGTGTTCATCTTGTAGCTCAYGGCCTGGAGTTGCTAAGTCTTTCCCCGCTACCTCCTGGGCTGCTTTTTGCCACTCCTCGCTCATGAAGCTGCACACCACGAAGAGGAAGCAGATTTAGACCCGCAGCAAGAACTGGTAGCACCCAAAAACCCACTTCAAAGCCCTATCCAATTACATGTTTGTGTTACCAAAACAGTTGCTAACCTCTAAGCCTATTTAGTCCTGCAGCTGAGGAGARAGCATTTTAGCTCCAGGGCTATCATGTCTCTTGGATCACTCTTGTGAGGGAAGTGAAGGGACAAATGAAAATGGCATCACTCAYTCCACTGTAAAGTAACAAATTGCCACTTCTGTGTTTCTAACAATGGATGTCACTTCTAGCAATGAGTCTGTAAAAAACGTCTTGTTGCTGTTCACCAGATGGTAAGAACCATAGAGGCAAACTTTGTGTCCCTCAGCCAGGCTGCCATACAACCTAAGGGAAGTTTCCTGAAAGATCCCAGTTGCTTCCTTTAACATTCCCC
This sequence comes from Eudromia elegans, assembly GCA_003342815.1. NCBI lineage: Eukaryota > Metazoa > Chordata > Aves > Tinamiformes > Tinamidae > Eudromia > Eudromia elegans. The sequence goes on along the minus strand of PTEX01000179.1, from coordinate 797,121 downwards.
AAGCTCCTGGTACAACACTGAGGTTTTCCGCCAGAACCACTTGGCAAATTTTCCTCTTCTTCCGTAAGTAATGGTTACTGAATCCCTCCTTGTTTTATCAAGGCCTTTGTATCAGTCACTCATCCTTGCAGCGTGTGTCCTGTACTTGAGCTAATAGCATTAAAAGGATTGTTTCCTCTTCTTGATGCTTATTATTATTTTCAGCCTCACGAGCCATTTCTTCTGTTTCAGGATCAACACTCTGTGGTAGGCCAGGGAGCTGGCCCCGCTCCAAGTTCCAGTTCTTGCTCAAATCCAAACACTGGAAGTGGTTACATGAACTCATCCCAGCAATCAATGTTGAATCAGCAGCTGATGGAAAAGAAACAGGCTCTGCAACGGCAAATGATGGAGCAGAAACAACTCCTTCTACAGCAACAGATGTTGGCGGAAGCAGTAAGTTTTCTAATTCCATATTTTGTATGATTTTCATAGAAACGCCAGAAAGGAAAGCTAAGATGGGGAAAAATCTGCCCAAACTTGCAGGTCATTTTAGCAATGCCTAGACCTTCTAGAGTTTTCCTTGAATTTTTTCAGCACTTTGTTAAGCCCTCTTGAAATTATGTTGAGCTTACATGAAGCAAGGAAAGCATCTCATCTACTGTGGTTTTGTTATGGGAAGAGTCTAGTAACACATAYGCTTACTGCTAGACATATGAGCATTTTCCATTGAGTTCCTTTAAGGTRCACCAAGGTACCCTAGCACCCCACGCTGTTGGGACCACGGAGGAAATCTGACTCCCAGGTTCTACATTGCTAGGACTGCACAGTCGAGCAGATTCCTCTTATATGAGGTTAAACTTCTGGGTAATGGCACAACAGGAGCATCTGGAGTCTGGCAGTTATTTGCTTCGGAGAAGAGGGGAGAGGCAGTGACAAGATGCGTGGAGGTTTTCAGAAGGAAAGCCTTTAATGRAGAGGTCTCTTTGGGAGATTATTTATACCTAAGAGTTTCTGGATGGAAGTGAATAACTAAACTCAGACTTCTTAATGTGAAATACAAGTACGTTGCAATAAGGGGGCGAAGCTTGCACGGTAACTGTGCAGTAAGCTCAATGCTGGGAGGCACGTGTGCACCAGGAGTGACCTGTCAATGAGTGAGGCCATCGAGCCTGTAGCCACACTAACTGTCATGGGCCGTGCATCCTGAGCAGTCGCTGCATACGGGGGACCAGTATTTCTCCAAACACGTAAAGTCACCGTCTGTAGAGCAGGAGAAGTTTCACCCCACACAGATGCTGATGAGGGTTTTGACACTGACTCTAGTGATTTCAGGGTTTTCATGAAGACAAGGCTGKTTTAGATTGTGATTCAAGGACCTCTGTTTTTGTCTTCCCTTCAACAGAAAAGTGGCCAAATAGTAGCTGCCTTTCTCAGATCTCTTTCCTTGCTGCCCTCTTCCCCAAAAGTCATTGCTGAACGTTTTCTCTTTCTGTGGCAGCTCCTCCACTGCAGGAAGGAGAGAGAGGGAGGAGCTGGGGATGGCTGGGACAAAGCAGATGGCTGGGACGAAGCACATGTAGCTGAAATCCCCTTTGCCATTGACACCAGGAGAGGTTAACATGCCTGGGATGGCTGATGAACTGTTAACACAGCCAAAGGGCAGGTGTGGACCTGGCTGGTCACACCTGCAACCCTGCACCCCTCGTTGCTTCCCTGCTGTATCCCGGCACGTGTTAGGATTGTACCTGGGTATTTGCTGAACATCACTGCTCCCTGTCTTCCTCGGAAAGCAAAGCCAGGGAAAGGGAGGGAGGCAGGAGGGGCCATCAGACCCCTCTGCCTGGTAGGTTAGCAAGCACGGACACCAGAGTACTCTTTGTGCTGCAGTATAGACATGACCAATATTCTCAAGGGCTGATCAAGCTCTCAATGATTTTAAAAAAAGTTAGACTGGACTCCAACACAAAATAACCAGCAGATTCCCATGCAGTCTTCAGTGCATGATGGCACACACTCACAGATGCCACTGAAGTCACCTCCTGTGGGCCAGGCGGGGTGAAAGGAAAGGACATGTCAGCTCTACATTCTGAAAAACGCAAGACACAGACAAAACACAGGGCCAGGAATGCATTAAAGAAAATCAAATTAAAATATTTCTGCTCTAATCCTCTAGGAGAAAATTACTCCACAAGATCAGCTAAACAGACACTTGACACGACCACCACCAGATTATAAAGACCAAAGAAGGAATGTGGTCAACATGCAACAAACAAACCAATATTCTGGTAAGTGTCCATGTCCTGGATGAAACTGCATTCCTTCCTTCTAGGTGAAGATGTTCTAGAAGTGCCAAACATTCATGGCTTCTCTGATAGCAAGGGCTTGTKTTTTTGTGCATCCACTTAAGTCAATGCAGAGGGATTTTAATTAAAATTCACTTTAAAGAGAGTTTAAAATGCTTACATTCTKCCTGGGAGCTCTTTGCTTTTGTAAATAATGGTGCAAGAAAGAAACAGAGAATGTTTTCTTGGTAACTTCCAAGCCTTCTGGAGACCTTTCCAAAGGACCTTGGGATTCTCCTCCCTCCTCTAGCTGCTGCTCTCCTGTGCTGTTTACATTACTGTCCTGCCATTACTGTAAAATGCTGATCTATGATTTGGGGAAGCAGCTGGCAGTTCATCAAGGCTAATGCTGCATGTCCMTGGCACCAAGGGGATGTAACAGCATGGCCCATGTTCCCCAGGCATGGGGAAGGAGGGGACAGCACTCACCCCTTCCACTGCCTGGGGCAGATGTGCACCCAAACACTTGACACAGGTTGCATGAGCAGGCAGCCTCTCTCCACCCAGAGGTTTCTCACATGTACATACGTGGTACCCATTGCTTCAGAGGCTGAGAAACGTCCTTCAAATGGCAGCTCACGTGTGCTGTCCTGCAGGAGGACCCTCATCCTGGTTGCTCTGTGGCCTGCAAAATACCATCACAGGCAACCACTGTGATGCTCCGAGCTTTGAGTACTTCAGTGTGTCACAGYGCATGCTCAGAGCAGCTCTAGAAGCATTTGAAGGGAGCAATCAGTGGGGAAAAAGGTCCTGGCTTAGGTCAGAACTGCCGGGGCAGATAATTCCTGACACTGCAGGGCAAGGCCTGTGTTGGAGCCCCAGAGCCCTGTGCYCCTTGCAGAGCCCAGGCTGGGGAGTACAGAGCTGCCTGTTTGGCTGCTTGCCCTTCTGGTTATCTGCAAGCTACCCTGCGAGCAAAAATAGAGTAAGGAAAAGATGTTGGGGGAAAAGTGGGGTGCTGCAAATACTGCAGAGTATCTGCATACTTAAGTATAAAAAGGATCCTTTGCCTTCCAGTGATCTTGGTATGCTGAGAGAAAAAAAGGTTGGGGGCTGTTTGTTTTTCTCCTAGCTGCCTTATCCAAGATCTCAGTTTTTCCTGCCCCACTACTTTCTGTAGCAAATCCTTTCCAGCCATTCTGTTTCCAAGGGGTTCCCAAGTGCAGTTTGCTCATCCACCTCTGCTCTGCCAGCCTGCCGAGGCTGCGCCGCATGGCTGGGGGGACTCAGCCTCTCCCAGGCAGGGTTTTGCACCGCTTTGCCTTTTGCAAGCCATGGCAGTGAGGAGCTTGCTGCAGTTTGAGACTGCTGCTCTCTGATGGGTCTCTGTGCTCATCACCTTCAGCACAAGTATCACTGGTGCCAGCTGAATAACATGTGCTGAGGGCRATGCCAGAGGACAGAAAGGCCGTTTGCTGGCTTGGTACCTCCTGGGATAATTAAAAGATATGGTTTGACAACTGGCAGTTTTGGGAAATCCTGTGATTTGGTGTGTGATTTAAAGGTTGATTCCTGGAATCAAATGATTAACTGAGATTCTTGGCTTTTACTTAAGAACAAAGCATTTCTAGCTGGAGAGAGCAGGTGGCAACGTGACTACACCACATCTGTGAAAGGCTCCAGAACAAGTAGATGGACAGTGTTATGTTGCTCCTATTCATATTCTAAACCTGATGGACTCTCTGCCAATCTCCTGCGAGCCCCATCTCCTGGGTTTGAAGCACATGGACTTGGCAGTACTGGGCCATTCACATCTCAAGCCCCCACTGAGAGTGAGCCCAGAGAGAGGAGCAGCTTGTCGGACTGCTCTGGGAGCCAGCAGCGAAGTCACCAGMTGGAGCAATTAGGAAACTCTTGCATAAGGGAGTAACAGCAGGGAGTCTATTCCCTTTTTCTGGGAATAGCTCTGTTTGGGTCAGGCAAGAAGAGAGAAGAAAAAGTTAAATAAATTGTCACAGGGGCCTTGGAAACACATGGTTAAACATTTTGTTCCCGTGCATGTTTCCCTGTGGTGCCATGTCGCAGCAATAAGCTGCATCCTCAAGAGGATGGCAGGTGGATCGGGCCGCGAGGGCGTTTCTCAGAATCGCCGTAGCCTGCGGTGTCCAGCTGCTGTTCGCAGCACGGCCGTGGAAGAAATTCCTTCCCATCTGGAAGAAATCAGAACGGAAAATATTTGTGTTAAAAATAAAAGGATAAAAATAGCAGTACAAAGAAAGAGGAAGCTTGGTCTTTTGCACAATATGTACAACCCACGTCCTGACTGGTTGTGCTCATTAAAGAGCATTTGCCCGAGGAGTGAGATGTGGCACCCCTGGGGGTGGCTTCGTCCCAGCAGCAAGGGAAGTTCTTCCACAAATGCACAACAGCTGAGCGAGCTCAGCTGGAAAGAGAGGGCAAGTTCTCCCCCAGATTGTTGTTCCTGGTCTTTCCAAATGCCACTGAAACCCTCCCAGTTGAGGTAACTCCCCTTTCCCTTTCCACAGCTGGAGAAGTACAGCAAGGTATCTCCTGGCCTATTGCACCTTCAGGGGGAAAACAGGTGGGCCCTTCACAACATCTCTTGTCCCAGGGACTGCCCAACTCCAGAATCACAGAATCCTTRAGGTTGGAAGAGACCTCTAGAGATCACCTAGAACAACCCCYTGCGCCAGCAGGGACACCCAGAGCACAGGGCACAGGGTGGTGTCCAAATGGGTTTGGAAGATCTCCAGAGAAGGAGACTCCACAACCTCTCTGGGCAGCCCCTGTCACCCTCACTGTGAAGAAATTTTTCCTATGGAACTTTTGATGCTTTAGTTTGTGGCTGTTTCCTCTAGTCCTCATACTGAATTTAAATGCAAGTGTCTTCTGATTGGAGTGATTTTCTGGACGAGCCTGTCTTCCAAGATAAACCCAGCTTTTTAATTTAGGTGTCTATGTCTAACTGATTTGGAAGAAGCAACTCTACTTCTGGGTTCTCTCAGGGTTAATAATAAATTGGGAGGAGATTTTTAGTAATTTAGGTTAAAAGGAATTCTGTGCATCCATGCTAAATGGATGTATAAATGTATAAAACATAATGCAGAAAAGGTAGACATATATTTTTTTCCTTCGGTCTGAGGGAAGAGCTAGAGGATTTATGTGATTATTATGGTGAAATTTCAACTAGAATCGTATATTAAACAGCTGTTACTAAACATAGACTTTTAAAATATGTATGTRCATGATTTGTGTTCAAGAGTTTTCAAAGAACAGGCTGAGAGGTTCTCAAGTTGTTAATATGTAAGGGGTTTTTATGGTGTTGAAACTGCAAGGAAGAAAACTAATGCTATGACAAAAATTCAAAAAGTAAATAGGTAATTGCARCCCTTATGACCTAATACTGAGCTCAGCAAAAGTACCTAGGAGCTGTTATGCCCTGATTAATAAAGAATGAAGGACGGGGCTACAATTAATGTCAGACAAAAGGGCTGATGAAAAATACACCTTTTCAAAAGAACACAGTATTTTTTTAAATGAAATCACATCTTTGGCTGATAACAGTAATAATTATTCAGGTAGTGGCTTTTAAGGCATCTGACTTCCTCCCATATGATCTTTTTATTAAGCAGAGTGATAGAATTAACATGGCACCTAGAGAAACAGCTGACAGGGCTCCAGACATCACTGCAAACACCGTGTATGACTGTGACCAAAACCAAACGGTCTGAGATAGGGAAGGCTGAAMAARAAAAAAAAAAAAGAGCCTGATTTACATCCCTGCTGGAATTGTGCAATTGCTGTTTAARTACTGCCACCAGCTGTGAGGTACAGCCTTTAAATCACAGGCTGAAAATTGGGCAAGCCTTAAAAAGAGCTATAAGACTGATTGAAGGACTGGAAAAAATGCTGTAAATGGAGATCAGTGTTTCCAGAGGTCACAGCCTTAGTGAGGATCATTAAATACGTGCATAGTAAGTAGAAAACGATGATGGACCAACTAGTAAAAACAATCAAGCAGACTAATAGCTAATAAGATTTGCTGATGAAGTCAGAGCTAAACAAATTCAACCTAAACTTGTATATTAGAAAGATCAAACCCCAACAGTGCCCATGTCSAACAATTGCTAGTAGCTGATACAGTGGAAACACAAAGCTCCAGGGTTGTGTGTGGCTCTTCCCCCACCAGATACCTCTGGGAGAGGCTTGGGAAAAGTGGTGCTATTTGCTGTAACCCATATGGCAATTTTGATCGTTCTTACAGAATAGTGTCAGCGACCTGCCCTCCTGTTTAACACTCTGTGCTGTTTTCTCGCTTGCAGGAGGTTCACCTGCTGTGAGCATGAGCTCCAACATGTCCTTGTCAAACCCCATTTCTACTCCCAGCATCATGCCGCAGAGCTCCAGCCTCCTGTCCACCGCTGCTGGGACCCGAATGCCCTCCGTTCCCGCAGCTCGGGGCATGGGCTGCTAYGGGAACCCTCCTTGCAACCAACCAAGCGCGTACAATGTGACTTCAGGAATGAACCAAATGCAGCCACACAGAAACCAAAACCAAGTCCTGCCCAGTCAGAACAACCCCATGATGTCTCGACAGCAAACCATGGCGCAGGGCAACAATGCAGCCACTTTTGGGACTGGGTCGGTGGTCAACTCGCAGCAAGTTAGGCCCACCTTGAACCATGGAGCCACAGGTATCCCCACACAAAGACCGGCCAACGTGATGATCACGGCTACTGCCACTGCGCAGAACTGGGCCCCGCAGGACGCTGCCGTGAAGCAGCAGGACACGCTGAAACCCGCAGGGGTCCGTTTCCCCACGGCCACGCCATACCCCAACCAGGCCTTGCAGCGCACCGTAGGCAACCAGCATTTTCCTCAGCGTGCGTTGGCACCTCCCAATCAACTAACAACAGGAGTTCAAATGAGGCCTCCTCTAAACCAAATGCACCAGACTCTGAATGGACAATCTGCTGGTTCACTACGAGGTCTAAGCGTAAGACCTAACCAGCTAAGAGGACAAACTGTGCCTACCTTGAATCAGCCAGGAACAAATATGACCCCTCCGGCCTCTCTGCCATCAGCCAGTTTCACGTCTACTAACCAAAACTCTCGGGCTTACCAAGGAACTGACCATGGTAATGACCTCGGGTTTGACTTTCTGAACCAGCAAGGTGACAGTATAGGGCCTGCGCTCAACAGTGACTCAGATTTTATAGATTCTTTACTGAAAACGGAACCTGGTAATGATGACTGGATGAAAGACATCAACCTTGATGAAATTTTGGGGAACCACTCATAAGTGACAGTACCAAGGGTGAAACAAATAAAGAGGCAGTAAGGACATTATATTTCTSTTTAGATGCCAACAGTCTGCTTTATTCATTTACACTCCTGTAATTGGGCTGTCCTTTAAAACATCCCATAGAGCTATTTCCCCATTTGAAGAGTTSCTCTAGGAACAAAAATGGAGTCTCCTCCAATGAAACAATAGTGTAAATGACATTTGTACCTGTCACAAAGGAGTGAGAACGTGTGAAGGGTCTGTTCCCCACGCTGGTGCCCAGCACATTGCAAACACATCAGCTCTTCTCATGAGGGCTGGGTGCAAGTGCATACAGCTTCCCAACAGGCAAGACCCAGAGAGTGGTATGGGTTGTGAACCACCGTTTCACTCAGGACCAAGTGGTCCAGAGCTCTTCAATCATGGTGTTCACGGCCCTTGACTGCTTTAGGACTCARTCCTGACAGGATCAGACCGTGTGTATATCTCAATGTATTTCAAAAACTGTTTACTTCTGTGTAGTACAAACTCTCATTTGCTTTTTTTTTGTTGTTGTTGATTTTGTTTTAAACTCTCTTTATCTCATAGCACGCAAGAGGGTAGGTGGTTCCATCCAAAAAAGAAGAAAGTTGGTTCTGTGGCAGACATCCAGTGTGCAACTTGGTGTGCCCGAGTTTTTGCTTTCTCCCTTTTGTTAGTGCTTTCCACAAGTGATAGAGGAGGCTGCTTTCTTGTGTGTAGCACGATCGCTCTGGGCATTGAGGGAAGCAGGAGATGAACTATTCCAAACCTCAAGAGCCTCACTGCAGTAACTGTAAAGGATGATTTGAATGAGAAAGATGCTCAGAATTTGGCCCTCACAGACTACTTTTCCAAGCCAGCTTAGAAGGCAAATACACGAAGTATAAGCCAAAATATCTATCCCCATTCTCATCTTAACCCATGACAAATGGCAAATAGTTCATCTTGGTCCTCTTCTATCAAGCAGCTTAATCCTTGCAGAAATACCAGCACATCTTTATCTGGAGAGAGACGTCCATCCTCATTGCACAGCACTTTGGTTCCATCGCCCGTTCCATTGCTCTCCCTTGCCRTAGTGGAAAGAGCTCTGATGATGGCCCGATGCCCACAGCGTGCCTCAGGCAGAGTACAGGAGCACTGCCACAGCAGGCAAGGCAGAGCAGTCATAACCACCTGTGTTACTCGCCGTAGGAAGCTTCACTCAGTCGTATCTGTACTCGTAAATGAAATAGTTTCTGGGAATATTCCTGGACACTGGAACTCAGTCATCTGTTCTGGGTTTGGGGACACATTGGTTAACACTGCCTTGAGCATTTCTGTGTGTGGCTAAGGAGCTAACGAGGGCCGAGGACTATTGTCATAGATAGCTTGCAGCCAGCTTGCCTTGCAGGCTAACAGAACAGAATAATAAGGATACAGGTTGTTCCTTGCCATTTGACCTCAGTGCCAGTGAATAGTCTTGTCCATATTGAGTTTACTCCTACAGACTTTGTCGGTAAGGCTCTTAGAAGGTGGTCCTATGTCACTATAAAGCAGTTGCACAGTGAGTCTGACAGGCGCGTTCATAGATGGGAACAGATCTTGCAAGTCAAAAGAAAATGCTGCTCTTTAAAATGATGTGGTGAGACATGTTTCACAACCTCCTCTGAATTAGCTGAGACTCRATGTGGCAAAGGAATACAAAGCCTACTTTCACATGCCTCGATGCCAAAAGGCATTGCTTTACCCAGTAGGAAGCGCTTTATTCATCCTTGTTAGTGGTAGTGCAATGAGTAGACTACTTGACAATAGCCTCTGTACTTTTCTGACCTATTTCTCAAGAGAGTTTTTAATAAGGCTTTTCCAGTCATTGCACCCTGTCTTTTCTTGTGGGCACATTTCTTTCCCGATGCTCCAAGAAACATGGTCTCACACATACACAAGCACCATCATGTACAGGAAAGGTGTAGTGTGTGCATTTGGCTAGGTCTGCCTGTTGAGGCAGACTGAATCCATGGTGCTGTTCATTCCCAGACAGGTTTTTTTCACAAGACAGATGAGCAAGCCCACAGAAGAGTCCCTTCTGCACCGGCTGAGATGGTCACACGCTCCTGTACTGCATAACATGGTGGCTCCACTGCCCAGAAAGCTCTCTCTTCTTCCAGTTTAGTACGAGGTACTTGTTCCTTCTGATATGCCAGTACCAATGAGGAAAGGAAAAAAATCCAAGTCTTTAAACAGCTTTGCAGCTCGGGTCACTGCCCCCTCTCTCCCCACCTAAGAATGGAGTGATACAGAAGCAGCCTAACAAATGATTCCCCTATAAACTGTGCAAAAGCAGATCAAATTACTATCTACAAGAGCTTGAAGTGTAGGGAAGTTCAGCTCTTCTGCCTTACAAACACAGGCACACACAGTCCATGGACAGGTCGGCATTGATTGCCTAAGGTCTTGCATGAACAGACAACTGCTGTGTTACTAACGCTGAGGCTCACTTGGTCTCTTCATGAGCAATGGAYATTGAAGTCCAGTAACTTCAGCAGCTACTCTCACGGGCCATTGAAAAGCCACTACTGTTTTCCATACTAAGACCAGATTGTTTTTGAGTGTCCAGACCCTCAAATGATGTAAAAAAGTTGTTCAGCTGAGAAGCTGGTCCCAAGAATTCAAGATACCAGTCACTGCTGGATTCAATGCTGAGCTTTGTTCCATTGGCCTCAGCCCACAGTGGACGAGACACCAGGATTATAAATTAATTCTGTTTCAAGTAAATGCAACAACGTAAAGGCCATCTGCAGTCCTGTAAAGATATACCTGATGCGTTTGAAATCACGACCTTGTGAAAGACTCTTGCAGCTAAAACTTGAATCCAGTATCATTTCTTCAGAACACTTACATCTTAACAAATTTTCCTTTTTTTTTTCTCTCTCTCTCTTTTGCAATGGCTAAGTGCACTASCCTTATAGTCTATTTTTCATCATTGACCGGGCACTCTTCGCAGTATTGGGTTGTAAATATAAAGAATTATTTGTTTTGTAAACTTTTGTAAAAAATACAAAAAAACAAAAAAACACAAAAAAGTAATAATATTTTGGTAGGAATAATAAAAATCATATTATTTGGGTTATATTTATACATATGTGAAATAAATATACTATCAAAAAGTTGTATTTTATACAAAAAGTCAATGGTTACCTTTTGTATTCTATATACAAAATTTTGTATGATATGATTGTTTATTTTTATCTGCAGACTTCAACTTTGGATTTTGGGGACGGGCAGAATTGGAGCGTTGTTAAATAGTGGGGCCTGACCCCAAGCTCGCTGAAACCAATGGGAGTCTATCCATTGCCTTCATAGGGCTTTGAATCAAGCCTTTAAATCAGCTTCAGATATGTTTAAAATCTGAAGTTATCTGGAAACCTCAACATGAAAACATTCCAGGTTTCAAATTTTTTTCCCTGAAAAAGGCTATTATTATTATTATTGTTATTATTATTGTAACTCTTGGGAGGCAGGTGGGACCTATGTAACTGTCATGTCCTTGTTGCATGTATGTCTGCTTTATATTTTCCTCATATTATAAACCAGTGTTTCTCGATACAGACCGAAAGGAAAAGTTGCTGTACAGAAATGTTTGTGTTTATGCATTTTTACATGTGGCTGTATATACCTCCTAGTACTATGCAGTGACACTTATTTGACTCCATTTATTTTTCACCTAAACATGAATAGTATGTTTTTCAGTAGCTATCCAAACTCTGCCAAGTAAATCAATGAAAATTATCCCAAGTGTCTTTTTCTTCCTTAATATGAACTGTCTAGTTAATGCCTCCTTAGACAACTGCTTGTTCATTTGCAACCTGCAGTTGTTTATTGCGCCTGCTGCCACGTGTCACTTGGGCCCCAGGGAAGGGCAGCATGTGCACGATCGATCATGGTGCGCTGTGATCTCCTTGCCAGCTGCTCTCCTTGTCATCTCCAAGCGGTGGCCCTTCCCAGTCCCCAAGTGGCCCGAGGTGGCACAGGGGGGATGCGGGGAAGGCACAGGCGTCCCTGCTGCCTGCACTYGTGGGCGGCTGTGCTGTCTTCGGCTGGGGCAAGCAGGAGCCTCTCCTCACCTCGCTGCCTTCCCTGCTGCTTGATGCACAGGGCTAAAACTGCCTGTGGTGCTGAGGGGCCCTGGGAAGAGCAGCCCCTCTTGCAGCCCGCTCACCCACAGATGGGATGGGAGTGGAGGCGGTTGAGCGTCCCCAGCGCAGAGCTCCGAGGGCACCGAGGGGCCGTGGAGCTGCTCCAGGGCCAGGGGAGCTGTGCGGCCCTGCGGTACTGCCCTCTGCTCACTCCAACACCTGAGGTGCGGGTGACAAGCAGTGAGCCGGGCAGCCAGGGCCTCCTCAGACGTGGAAAAGACGGCACGACTTTACTCATCAGTACAACCGTATTTATAAAATAGGTCAAGAGCCCATGCCCTACAGATGCTTCCTCGTCTACCCTGGCTGTGAAGGCAGCCAGACAGCCACTTCAGAGGCAGCTGGCTACCCTRTGGACATCTGTTTGCTCACATTAAGCAACCCTGGAGGGAGCAGCAGTAGCAGGATAGGCGGAGGACGGAAGTCTACAGTGCTGCGCCAAGCCAGGCGTCAGGGCAGAGATGCTCCCTCGGAGACAGCGCTTGTGCCTCTCGCCCCTATGCCCAGGCTGGTCCGTTAGCAAAGACGGGGCCCATGGGGCTAGGGGTGCCGCAGGCCAAGCTGCTGTCTGCCTAAAGGAGCTATGGCTGTATCAGCAAGTCCAGCAGCAGCCAGGGATTCCTCCTGGGCTCTGGAGCACAGCTCTAGGTACTGCCCGACTGGGAGAGTCCTTGGCGCTGCCTGGCTGCAGGTCAGCGACCAGGCTCCCAGACAAGTCCCACRTCCATAGCCAAGAACTGTTCCCAGCGGGTACTTGGGATGCAGGATAAGAGAGATCAATAGCAAAGATGTGAGTCCTCCTGCACTGTGTGGCCTCAGCGTCTCCAGGCATGTTTGACTGGCCCGGGAAGGTGGAGCTGGAGAGACCACAGGGAGGGAATAGGAAACACTGACAACATTTAACTTTTTTCCTGCCTGGCCAGATATATCCCAGCAGGAACTGCACCAGACTCGGGATGAGGGCTGACCTTTCCCATTGCATCTAAATCACTTGGCAGGAAGTGGCAGCAGATGATGTGCACAGGCAGGAATACTGCTCCCTCCTACGGCAGCACAGACGTGCAGCAGCAGCAAAGGAAGCTAGGAAAGACATGGCAGGGATCCTGCTACAGTAAAACACTCCCTCATCYTAGTTTTAAAATGATCTCATTCTGGGTACATGCAGACCATTCCCATAGAGCTCCTTCCACAAGATTTCAAAACCTTCTAAAGTACATGTCAAAYGCAAAATTCACTTTACTTTCATCACACAAAATTGTTTTAAACTAGCTCAGAGAGAAGTTACTGGCTTAATAAGGAGCTCACAGGATGATTTTTAAGCAATATAATATGCAACAGGTCAGGCAAGCTGTTAGAAGTGGCCTGTTTGGGACTTAAAATCTACATGAGAAAGACAGACAAACAATCCCAAAACAAGCATTTGCCAATCTTGCATTTTCATTATAAGGCACTCACACAGGCAAGCTGAAACTTAAGTCATTATTTTCTCAGTAATGGTTCAGCCTCTTCTGAACCACTCAGTAGGGTTGGGTAAATGATAGCAGCTCCTGTTGAACATGCATTGACACATTGTCACTACATGACTGACCACAAAGATGCTGCCTGTGATGTTTTCATTGTGGTTGGCTGGTCTACCTTGTTCTATAGGACGGTTACTCTATTTTATCCCCTATGCCCATGAACATTAGAAAAATCCTGTAATACAATTAAGCTTTTGGGTGAATTATTCATTGAAGATGGATCCACAAGGTTCCTGTTACAGTCAACAGACCTAATGGAGAAATCTATTGCTCAATATTGATTTGACATCAAAGAGGAAAGAATAAAGCCAAGTTTCTCTCAGAAAAGTAACGTGTGTATTAAACATAAATCTCTCAATGGCCACCAGCATTGTGACATGGTATAGCTGTGCATTTAGATAGAAAATTAACTCCACAACTGCTACTTTATCTTAAGATATCCAAGCTTTCATCAGATTATGCTTATACCAGGTTTCTATAGCCCTTGATAAAAGGCAAGGTTTTCAAAAAGGAGTCCAAAGACAGGCTGCTATGTGCTATGATGATCAGAATGGTATTCTGTGGTCCTYGGTTTTCAGCCCCACAGTTGKTTGTAAACCTTTCAATAACAAGACRTACTTCATACARAACAACTAACACAAATAATCAAAAGTATGGAAAACATATAGCAAGGAACTGAGATTGTCTTACCTAAACAGGTTTCAGTAGTGTCATGGAACGAGTGATGGGGGCAGGGGGTGAGCGCCACCAATGCACTTTGCTCGTATGAAAGAAACAGTAATAGCTTTTATTGAYATGGACAGTGGTTTCATGAGATTCTATGGAAAGGTCACTTACTACTTACTGCATGGGGTACAAGATATACATAGAATTACCAAGGACACCCTCCTGTTGAGTCACAAGGTTCAGATTGGACTCTCTTGCTTTCCTAACTCCTCCTGAGAGGAGTCAAGGTGCAGCTGGATCCAATCYTAGTCCCAGACCCAGTCAACGGTTTATGACTAGGGGATTTTGTGCACAGTTATGTCAGTAAAGTTTCCAAGTTGAGAAAGAGAGTGCACTATAGTCACTCACCGTGAGCCTGTTGTGGCGAGGATCTCTCAGCCCCGAGAAGTCTCCTTGAGAGGCCTCTCTGCTCAAGGGGAGATCCTAGTGTGCAGCTTGCTGCCATGCAAGGAGATCTCAATGGGTTCTTGGTCTCTCCTCATATTTATGGCATGAGATGATTGACTTATAGTCATTCTTTCATTTCAGAAAAGACTGTTGGCTGGTACACACTATTAGCCTTATCTCCCCATCAGGATGCAGCTATCAGGACTCTTATTGATGGTTAATGTCTGAGTTGGGGAAGAAATCRGGAGGGCAACCAGCAGATAATGTCACTGGTGGTTACCACCTGAATAGGGCTATGTGTGAAAAGTCAGGCTGAGCTGGGGAAGGAGCACATCCATCACGACAGGTATATGAGGAAGAGTCTTTAATAGATAAAACGTTGCTACCAGGAGGAAGGACATTACCTGTTTGTACAATACAAGAAATAACGGGCTCAGGGTAGACATCAGGTCAAAGGTTTTAACAGGAAGACTGCAATAGACTCTCTGAGGAGGGTATGGAATCTGAAGGTCTTTAAGACCTGCTTAGGCACATACCTGTTAGAAATTATACTGATAAAGTGTATCATACCTTTGACCAGTGGCACGGAGTAAATGTCTTCCTGAATCCTCACAGAAGAAAAAAGGAAAAAAAAAAAAAAGCAGAGGCCATGGAAAACAAGGGGAAAGATTTCACACTGAGAAGAAAACAGGGTAATAAGCAGTAAAGACAGTTTTGCACGATTTAAGTTAATGAATATTTGCAAATTCACAAAACTATCATTCCCCCTTCTGCAATGCCACCATTTAGAGCACTCTCTGCTCTCATATCACAAAAGCCTTGCAGGAGGCATGAGATAGGTTTGTCTCAACTTCCTTGCCTATGCACTCAGTCTTTTTCCTAGAGAGTGAAATTAAGGAAATCTTCCATTTGAGCTTCTGTCCTGAAGGAAATGGGGTTTTTTCCATGGTTGTCCTTTTGTGTTAAAGTTACCAAGGCTAATCACTGGAATGATCAGAAGGTCATAGAGATGCCAAAATCCAGCCCTTAGCATGTCTAAGTTGATGTCTTTATTYACTTCACAAAATCAAACAAGAGTAGTTTGTACGAGGATTAGATATTTGCCATTCAATCCAGATGATTGCTTTATTATGGGAAAACCTCCTTCTCCACACCACTCAGAAAGAGAGCCACCACACGACGAAGTCTCATGTGTTCTGTCCCAGTTGAAGCAGCAGGCAGAAGAAGATGTACAGCTGGCAAGGAAACAGGCTGAGAGGTGTGTGAATGCCATGTGCCTCTGTGGATATCTAAGGATTAGGGGAGAATTAAATGTTTGTCTTATCTTTGCTGTTCAGCTCATCTTCAAAGCTGGAGGACGATATTAAAGAAGACATCTCCTCTCTTTAAATACCAGTGGTCTACTAAAACAATAGGTGTAAAATGCACTCATGATATACAGATTTACGTACAAATGTATTGGACAATTCTTATCAGAGGGGTGAAGAATATGCTGTCCAGGAACATGAGGTGGTGATATAAAATCCACAGTTTTGGTATCAGTGTATAGTCCCCAGCATGGACACAAAGCCAGCTCARAATTGCCCCCTGAGAAACAGAAGAAAGGCATCCTTGCTAGTGATCTCAATGTACCCTAGCACAGAAGGCTGCAGATGAGCTGATCAGCACTTGGTGGCACTTGCTTTTCCTAGAAGTGGCTCTTTCTTGTTCAGAGTGGGCAGCTCCAGGCGGTCACCTGTTCAGCTACTGCTGTTAAATCRGTTTTGTGTAAAGAATCAGAGCTCCTACATTTCCCAGAACAGTGAATAGGCTTCACCATCACTTTTACATAATATTTTAGGAGTCCTGAAACACAGCCAGAATTGATGAGATTCTCAGGTCAGCAAGTGCTTCCTGGGCTGAAGGTTCTGTTAATGATTCGAGTAAATGCACTGCTTTAGCTTGCAAAGAAAGGAATGAAGAAAATGCACAAGATACTTCTCAGACAGGCTGTGGATTGCCGTGCAGCTCTCCTCTCTGACACAGCTTTAAAAAGGAATGGCAGTAGAAAATAGATCAGAAAAAGAAAACATTAAATCAGACTTTGRCTAAACTGAGAAACTTGCAGTCCCTGGAACAGGGTTAAAGGAGCCTTAAGATACCTTGGCAGGTTCCCGATGCCCAAAGTCCTCAAAGTGGTCTAAGCTATGTGGAATACCCCACAATTCTGAATAACTTGGACCAYTTAGGGGTCTTTGTCTAAGTCGTGGCAATTGCTGTTAGGTCAAAACTTTGCCTGGGGCAGCCATGGTGCTCTGTGCTGGGGCTGCCTCCTGATCTGGGCCTCTCTGTCTCCAGYATTATCTTCTCTCCAAAATACATCTGGGCCAGGGCTTCTGAAAGCATCTTTACATGGCAGGATAATAGCTGTTTGCTTCACGAGAGAACATCTCTTTCACTTGAATTTGGGGGCTTTATGCTTCCTTTTCACCGCTCTTATTCATTATATTCACTGTATTATTCTTTATAGAAGGAGTGGAGCAAAGGTAAAAAAAAATAGCTCATTGTATGTTTCCTCTCTCCTGCCCCAGTCTCTTTCTGAAAGGTTATTACCAAAATAGTTATTTCAGACTAGCAGCAATTGACATTATCCCCAGAGAACTAAGGTTACTTCTTTGTAAGAGCAAATATTCCTTCTGAGCAAATGTAGTGCAGATGGCTCAGCWGCCCGTCACTTACCACAGTTGCACTATTTGCAACTTCACAGGCCCAGCAGTGAAGACAGTACCTTTCTTCAACTTCACTACAGCTACAATGTAAGCTGAAAATGTTTTTGTGTTAGGTTTAACCAGGGCAGGAATGTGTTCCACAGAGTATTATCAAAATATTTTGACAATACTAGTAGATGTTCAAGTTATTAAGCAACATATTCATGCAGCCAAAGGCCTCACTTTAAATCTTGTCCAGGCAGAAATGTTTGAGTGAAACAAGGACATTTCTTGTCCTTCCTCTCCTTTTCTATCTAAACATGAATAAATGAATCTCTTGCAGGGGAAGCTGCTCCATCCTATCTTTAGGTTACCTAGTCCTTTCTTTTACAAGAGATTCTCAYGACATTTTGAGGAGAGATCTTACCTCTGTTTTTTTGCAAGCAGGTGTTTGATATTCAGCGCAGGGAATGCCCTCAGGTAAAGATGCATCTTTGCCCTGAGAAATTCCATTCTGCCTTGGTTCAGGCATTTAAAGTTAAATCTCTGTTTTTTCACTTTTCTCATTTTTCTTACACTGGAAAAAAAACGTTGGCAACTTGCCAGAAGGACTGAAGCATCCGAGGGAGCTGTGAGGAGCAGTCTGGCAGATCATGMAAAGGCTCATTCTGAATACCTGCTGGTTTCAGGTGCTGCCAACCCCACTATCACCTCTGCTCCACGCAGTTGCTTTGCAGCAGTTGGCCAAAGTAAACGTGTTGCAGCCAAAGCATCGGACTCCAAACCGCATCAGCTCACGGAGCATCAGAGTTCATCTATCAGCACGCTGGGGATGGGCTGAACCTGTTGGTAGAGCAACACAGATACTTCCTGGAGACACTGTTAAGATGCCTGGGCAGCTATAGCTCAAGAAGGAGGTTGGTGCTCCACCTCACAGTCCTCTGTGCCACTAGGGTCTTCACATTGGATCCAGAAGCGGGGCTTCTCAGGGACAAAAACTGCATTTGGGAAGAAAAAAAGGTTGCCTGAGGCCTCTTCCCTCTCCCTCTCYTGTAATCCCACCAGATTTGACACTGAACCTAACTTCTGATTCTCTCCTTTCCTTGTTAGGGACAGGAATTTCCAGGATCTTCAGGTTGAGAAATGAGGGCTATCATCTTCCACCTGAAATTGCCTGATGGTAGCATATATCYCTCTCAGYCTCTCAGATATATTGCAGGGAGRTGAGGCCCTTGCCTTTCAAGGCCARGAARGAGACAATAGTGAGTTGTACTCCTGTTCCTCCTCTTTTGAGCCAAATACATGGACACAGACTCCCCAAAAACACAGAATATGCAGAGGAATGAGAGAATCAGGACCACCAAAGTCCCTGACTTACAGTGCTGAAGGCTCAGGGATCACTCACTACAGATGGTGGTGAGGGATGATGAGAGATGAGAGATGATTTACTACACACATGTAACATAATTAATGCTTCTTTTTGCCCTTTACAAGTTACAGAAGTTTATATCAGCACTGCATCAGAGTCTTGTTATTTAGGGTGCAAGTACTTGACAATCAAATGACAGCATATGGGTAAAAAATGGCATATTTATAGCTGCTTGTGAAACCTGAATTCCACCACACTTACTTGAGACCATTATAACCCTTTTTAGTTACACAGTCCTATAATGTTCTTCATCCTGAACTGTATCTAGCCCACAGATGGGATTTCCAAAGGGGATACACTCAGGCTGCATTGGGAAATTTGGCAGATATGTTATTGCAGTCCAGATACTTCTTTTATAGTTTCATTAATCGACTGTCACATAGATTTGACTGCAAWACATGTGGAAAGATAGTTACAAGCCGGCTACTACTTCCGTGATCTAAACTCAGTTTCACAACATGGGAAGTGGCATTCCTATCTCTTAAAATACCAAAATTTTATCTTTCTACCTACAGTATGAGTTTGACAGAAGTTTTATGCAGTCATACACAAAAATTTCTCCTCCTACTTAAAAATTCCTTCTAATATTCTTTCAGTTCCTTGCTTCAGTTTAGTGAGAGCTTACTGTAATCTCAAGACCTGGCTCAGACTTCTTATTAGACACAGAACATGTCAAGAATAGYGAAGAACATGCTGCCCTATTCACAGCTTCCCACGCTACTCAGCAGARTCTGAGACACCTGGTGAGATACTCTCCACCGATGCTTCTCTGAGCAGCCACTCATGCTGATCACCTTCTTGGGAGAACCCTCTCCAGCTGTTTGGTGCCCCTAGAAGGACTGATCAGAATCCCAAGGGTGCAGTTCTGGGCTCCCCAGGACAAGAGGGATGTGGAAATTCTAGAGACAGTCCAATGCAGAGCGACAAAGATGATTAAGGGACTGGAACATCTACCATATRACCAAAGACTAAGYGASCTGGGCCTGTTTAGCCTGSAGAAAAGAAGGCTGAGAGGGGATCTGATCAATGTGTATAAGTACCTGAGGAAWGAYTGTAGGGGGWGGGGCCAAACTCTTCTYGGYGGTGGCCAGTGACAGGACAAGGGGTAATGGGTACAAWCTGAAACACAAGAAGTTCCATGTYCATGTGAGGAAGAACTTCTTTGCTGTGAGGATGACGGAGCCCTGGAAGAGGCTGCCCAGAGAGGCTGTGGAGTCTCCTTCTCTGGAGATCTTCCAARCCCRCCTGGCTGCCACCWTGTGCCYCGTGCTCTGGGTGTCCCTGCTGGAGCAGGGRKGTTGGACTAGATGACCTCTAGGGGTTCCTTCCAACTTCAACCATTCTGTGATTCTGTGATTCTCTCTCTAATGGGCATGGAGCCATTGAGAAAGAATTCCTTGGCTAGATGTAAAWTGATAAATAATTGTTAAGTTATTTTATTAATAACTAAAGAAAGTCAAAGGACCYTGGAGTCTCTCCCACAAGGCCAAGTGGAGCAAATTGCTTTCTGCCCACAATGAGTAGGACTTGTGCCTTCCRAAGCAGTCTGGCCACATCAGCTCTGTACAGTCCTTGAGTCTGGGTTTTCCTGTCTCCCGTGGTCCTAAGATATCATTTTCATTTGTGAGGGTTTTCCAGATCAACACRTATGCTACAAAATGAGACAAATCAAGCAGGTATTTTCATAGTAGAAATGGGAGGTTATGTCTTGCACACCTGGCAGCATGGCAGGAGAGCACAAGTGACAGTACAGAGCTGGCTAGAGTAGTGCCAGAAGGTTGTGTAGTGTGCAGGGAGTCCAGCCTGGCACAGCCCCTTCCCAYATGGCCTTCTAAGAGTTACCACTGAGGCAAGCTCGGTCTGGGAGACAGTTCACCCCAGGGATAACTCTCAGAAGGCCACGTGGGTGTCTTGAAGACAGGAGACTGCAGTGATTTCTCCCCTGAGCTAATAAGACAAAAATGGAGCAATGTGATTAATGAGAACTTAAAATTGCTACTTGGGTCTCTTATTTAGCATTACAGACATTCCCTAAGAGCTRCCATCTCCAAATTATAGTAATACTGGAGGTGGAGACAAGCTTCATCCCTCATTTGTACAGTGGGTTAATATGTTTTTACTATCTTCCTGAATGTTTCCCACTGTAACTCTACTTACATAGAGCTAAAAATCAAACACTTCTCAATAGCTTTTTTTTTATTTTATTGAGCTCACTGTTAAGCCTGTAATWTCCAGCCCTTTCATCACAAGAGCTGAACACCCTATTGATTCTCAAAGGAAGTCAAGCAACTGTATGAGCCTTCCACAGAGAAATTCAAGCCATTGAGTTAAATGAAAGGAAGACCAAATGGAATTAATTCTTACTTCATACTATATTCTATATGTCTCCATCTCATTTTTAAGACCATTTCCAGCTCTTACCAACATCCCTTTTTAGCATGTTATAATAAAACAATACCACAAATGCACATTTCCTTCATAAGAAACCTGAGATAAAATCAAGTACTCTTAACTATTTCCCTAATTGCAGCTATTAAATGCAGCAGTTGCAGATCAAGATCTCAATAGGAGAAGTCCTGTGCACACATATACAAGACAGAGACAGCAAGCGTTTCAGACTCTATAGACCTAAAGTGAACCTGTTTTCAAGGGATTGTCTGAGACTGCCCGACTCTAGTGGTCTGTGCACGCTGAGCACACACTGGGATGGATCCTCATGTCCTCACGAGCTTCTCTGAGATGTAAGATTTCACTGTTCCACAAGCAGTCACTAGTCAGGGATGGGAGTGAGGATGAGAAGGCACGACACTGCCTGTCACAACTGTTCAGATGTAAACACCTACCAAGAAATACTATGCAGGATTAGGCTCAGGTTGAGTTCACAGCTCTAGCTCTGTAACACCCAATACCAACATATACACATAGCAGCACAAAAAAAAAAAAAAATCTAGTGCTAAAAGAGAGTGTCAGAAGCCCTTCAACTTCTGCCTCTATTAGGCATATATGAGATGTAAAGCAAAAACACTGACAGGGTGGCATTACAACCAGAAAAGAACCATGTCACGGGTAATCTAAGGTAGTCAGTCTGCTCAGGTTAACCTTGAGTACAGTAATCTTGGAGATACGGTGACAATATAAGTGTAGCCTTAAGTCTCTCTCTCTTGGCTTTGATTACTTTCCAGCTTTGATGGCACAGGCATCATGCATGAGCAGGACTGAATCTGTGCCCTGTGACCATCATGTAACAGATGTTCTTGCAACCACAGGCAGCTTGAACCCCAAGTCACAGCCACAGCACATTGTTCTTCATCGGCCTCTCTGTGTGCGCCAGGGCTCTTGCTGTTTCTGACCTCATACTTTATCAGCTGATGGGGCTTGACAAAAGGAACACATGCCACCTCCAAAGTGATTTGATGGTCATACATCACTGTGGGGTCTAGCCAGTGACAATTGCTTCTTCTCAACACACTGAGAATCTTTTATCAGCTGCCCACTGCCCTTAAGCTGTACATCAAGGAGACAAGAAAATAAAATAAATCTGAGAGCCATTTTAATGAATCAAAGGCAGAGACAAGGGTGTCTCTGGTCGTGTGGTTTTTAGAACAATTATGGGACTGAGTCATGCTGCAAATTTGCTGGAGCCACTGATGTGGACTACCAGAGAGGAAGGCGCAGTGTATGAAGTTGCCATTGCATTGAAATATTTAATGTGTTGGCTAATGGGGCACAGGCAAGGACAGTGGAATGTCTGAGTAACATGGGGAAGACATGAGCAATCCTTAGAGCTCCTGCAAGGAGAGCTAGCTTTTGGATGCATGTGATTTTAATGGTGGGATGGAGTGAATGACACAGTGAGCCCATTTTCGAAAGAAGTCAGGAATTCCTCTCCCTTGTCTTTAAGTAATTGTGTTGGGTGGTGTGATGGGGGATAGGGGAAGAGAGTGGGTTTGTCTTCTATCATATAAAAGCAGGTCAAAGGCTGCAGCAGGGGAGTGTGCTTTTTAGTGGGAATTATTTAAGCACAACGTTCTGCCTCATGGTTGTGCCAACATCTTTGGCCAACAGAACCCGTGTTTCTTCTCTGCTCTGCAATCCTACACCCCAGACATACTTAGACAAGGAGTCACAGATCACGTCCAAACATCCCCAAGTGAATAGGCTGAGTGTGCTTATGGCAGGGTGCTTGTGCCACATGACTGCCCCTAGCTTTGGGGACCCTTGTGTTCACAGAATGAGACATGACAGGGCAGCATTCAGCCGTGCAGCAGCAAAGACAGGTCATTCCAGAGAAGGGAGATCGGTAACATCTGGCATGTTTATCTACCGTGCACCAAGTAAGGTAGTAGACATAGATACAGAATGAGAAAGCCTCTTTTAGTAGACATGTTTAAATAAACTGTTTAAACACAAACAGTGCAAATATTATCTCCTCTTCACACTGAAGGACTTAGCCAAAAGTTTTACCTCCTGTCACTTAATCATGCTTTCCGTGTTATGTAAAATGATCCCCTGTACTCACCACAGCTCAGACAGCTTCTAAACACCTACGGAAGTCAGGTGCCATACATTCTACATTATAAGAAGACACAAGTTACAAACAACAACAACAAAAGAGCACAATTTCAAAAATATTGCAAGAAGCCTGCTTGTCCTTCACTTGGAAAGTATCTTTCCCATGAAAGTACCTTTTCCTCTTCCTTTCCATGACCCCGGTCATTTTCCCTTGTGTTTCATGGTATCATTTACCTCAGCAGGGTCAGGCACACCTCTTTAAAGACAAACACAGTTCTATTGTTTATCCATGATAATGCTAATTTTTTGTTATTATTCCTGTGTTTGAATCACAAAACGACAGAGCCTTCCCTCAAAAAAGACAACTCATATTACTTGTAAGGTAACAATGAGGGGCTGGGCAAGCAAAAGTAGGTTAACAGCCTGAGCAAGCGCTTATTTTGCCTCAATTATAAAACAATCTTGTGAGTTGTCTCTAATTGGGTTTGGTTATGCCAGCGGCTTTAGTTAACCCTCCATCACTTGGCAGAGCCCTGAGGTAACTCCCTTGCCAGAGAGAAGATTGTGACTGACTTTGGCACTGCGGTATTGCTAAGCAGAGACACGCGGAGCAGACTGCTAGATCCTCGAGAGGTGCAGGAGSTGATGAGCTTTGTTCTCCTCTACAAAGCACCAAGGGGAATTTCCAGAGGGTTTCACAGGCCCTGGGAATAAGGCCAAGAACAAAACAGGGCAGTGAAAAGCAAATAGGGCACTTCATCAATAAACTACTTAGGGACGCCACATCAGAAGCAAATTAGTAAGAAAGGAAGGCATCCTAACACTTCCACATAGCCAAGATGGTTTATATTTTGGTGGGTTTTTTTATTCCTACTTGACTTTTTTAAACAACTTCACCACTGTGAACCTATGCCAAGCAGAAAGAATGAAAGTAATACCAACTCATAGATAGTTTAGGGATATTAGTCTTACAGGATTTGAAGGGAAGACGTGCACTGCCCTACGCCCGTTCCATAGCACTGACTCTCCCCAAATGTTACCACCTTCAGGAAATCAGTCCTGGGAAAGACTGGGAAAAGGGAGCACCAGTGGGAAAGGACTATCAGGATCAACATAATTGCCTGGCAAAGATGCAAATCTACTGCTACTACAGCATCCCCTRTCAGCCTGCCGCCCAAGAAACACGGATATTCACTGTGGAAATCCCAGTCTGCCTGTGTCCAAACAGGTGGAGAAAACAGGAAAGGAGGGAGAAATGAGAGAAGGGGAGAGGAGGGGAAGAAAATCTCTCATTTCCAGGGAAAAAAAAAAAAAAAAGAAAAAGGATCTTCTGAAAGGATTCTTGCCCCAAGCTAAGGCAAACATATCAAAAAGCTTTGCAGCTAGAACAAAATCAGCACAGGGCTATCAATCTTTTCCTTTTGATAACATCAAAGCATTTTGTTTTGAGTTTTAACACTGTAATAAAATACTAGCAATTTGCTCTATTTTACATAAAATCTCACATCCAAGCAGAAAAGAGGTTTCATTTTAGAAGAGGCTACACGAACTTAATTTTTCAGGCCAGAAGAAGCAAAAGAGAGGCCAGACAAACTCATTTGCCAGTAAATAAACATTTTCAAAACAGTGAAGAGGGGAAAAAAGTTAAAATATCACTTTGACAAAGGTATATTTTCAAGTATAAATCAGCTTCCAAAATATCCCAAACCAAGTTTGCTCGATAGGAAACACAACAGCAGGTCAGCAGCCCAGCACCGCCTGTGTCCCCTCGCTTGCGCGGGCTTCGGGTGACTGGAGRTACAGCCCAGGCTTGGGACAGGGTGACAGGAGGGTCACAGCAACAGCAGCGCATTTACTGTCCAGGGCGGGATCACGCTTCCAAGAGCAACCGTTTTACCGAGACAAAACACTCACTCACGTGGATTAGGTGTCGCGCTCCGGGTGGGAAGGGCCGTGGGACCGACGCTCCTGGCACCGGGTCTCTCCGTGGGCCCGTGGCCCTACCCGGGCCCTGCCCGCACATGGCCGGGGTTGGGTTCCTGCTGCCGGGGCCGTTGTCAACCCAGCCAGGCACCCCGAGGACACCGGCTCGGGGTAAGGCTGCAGCCCGGCGGTCCTTGGAAGCAACGCTAAGGACTCCTCCTCACCAAAACGCTCCASTAAAACTAAACGCAACACCGGCTCTCTGCATGGAAGCCTCTACCCTGCCGCGGCAATCTGTAACGGTTCAGCACAAAACGGGGCAGAAAACACGGGGACGTGTGTGACGGCGACCCCCTTTCTGTGTGTGCACGTGCAGGCGCGAGCGGGGGGACACCCCGCGGSGGGGACAGCTCTGACCGCCGCTCTGCACCGCTCCTGCGGCACCTGGGGCTGGGCCAGCCCGGAGGGATTCGGATGTGGAGCAGAAATGGGCCATCGACAACATGGGGAGCACACCCGCTGGGTATTACCTGTGCAGACCGAGCACAACAGCGGGTCTAACTGCTCCTCTGTGTGCTCATGGAAGAACCAATAACTTCAGGTGGGTATCTGAGAAAGAAGAACCTCCTGCTTTGAGGAATGACTTTCATGTCGGGATGCGATGGGAAGAACCCCCTGCGGTGACGGGGGTAGCGCAGCAGGACCCTCCCCACAGGGTGACGGGRGTGTCGCATCACGACCTTCTCTGCCGCCCGCCCATCCTTGGGGACAGCGCACGGAGGGAGGCGGTGCCGCCGCCGCCCAGGGGGACCGCGAGGGGCCGGTCCCGCCCCGCCGCCGCCCCGGGGGGACCGCGAGGGGCCGGTCCCGCCCCGCCGCCGCCCCCGGCCGCCGCCCCCGCCCGCGCGGCACGCCGGGCCAACATGGCCGCTTCCTGTGGCGCGGCGCGGCCGCCGCGGCGCTGAGGGCCGCCCGCCATGGAGGAGAGCTCGAGCTGCGAGAGCCTGCGCGCCGGGCGGGCGGCCCCGCGGCCGCCCAGCGCCGACTCGCTGTCCAGGTAAGGGCGCGCCGCGATGCCGGAGGGATGGAGGGGTGGAGGCGCCCGCGCACGGGGCTCCGCGGGGCTCCGCGGGGCCGGCTGCGGGGCCCGCCCGCTGCGGCGGCCCTGGTTTGCAGGCGCCCGGGGGCAGTCCGAGAAGGACACCCAGGAGGTCTACCGTGTGGCCGTGTCCCGCCGGTCCCCCTCGCCAGTAAGTGTGCCCCTGTCTCCAGGCCCGGCCTTGGGCTGGGCACGCTGACTGCTTAGGTGTGTCCTGTGCCCCAGGCAAGAGCCCRCAGCCTCCGTGACCTCCCTGCGAAAGCCTGTGGGCCGATTCCCGGCTCTGCGGACCACGGACATGAGCAGRTACCTTCCCTTCGCTCAGCTCGGAGCATCGGTGAGGCTGCATCCTCCTGGTGCCGCCAGTTACCTGCGTAGGGAAGGATGGAGGCTGGGAAGGATGGAGGCTGGAAAGGATGGAGGCTGGCTGGTGAAGGGGAGCAGGGRTAGGGAGACATGTGGATGTCATGGTAAGCCCTGGAGGAGAATGGCCTAGCACATGGATTTGGTCCGGTCTCATCATAGAATCATAGAACCCTTAGGGTTGGAAGGGACTTCTAGAGGTCATCTAGTCCAACCCCCCTGCACACGCAGGGTCTCCTAGAGCATGTGACACAAGGTGGTGTCCAGGCGGGTTTGGAAGATCTCCAGACAAGGAGACTCCACCACCTCTCTGGGCAGCCTGTTCCAGGGCTCTGACACCCTCACTGTTAAGAAATTCTTTCTCAAGWTCCTGTGGAACTTTTGGYGCCTCATCCTTGGTACGTCTCCCTCGTGAAGTCTCAGGATCGCAGGATAGCCTGGAAGGAAGGGCCTTTGGGATCCCCTGCCTCCTGCTCCGCCGTGAGGTCAGGCCAGGCTACCTAGGGCTTGACCCAGTCAGGTCTTGAGAACCTCCCAGGATGGAGACTGCCTCACCTTGGTGACCACCCTGTGCCAATTCTTGAGTATCCACATGAAGAAGCTTGTTATATCCAGTGTGAACCTCCTGTGTTTCAACGTGTCCCTGTCACCTCTCATCCTCTCATCATGCGCTGCTGTGAGGCATCTGCCTCCACCTCCTTGATGACCAAGGATGATCTCCTTGATGCTGTAGGCTGTTTGGCACACGGTTCCCAAAGCTGTCTCTGCTCCCAGCTGGGCAAATCCAGCTCCTCCAGCCTCTCCTCACAGGGCAAGTGCTCCAACCCTGACCATCCCTGTGGCATTCCAGTTTGTTGATGCCTTTCTCATACTGTGGAGAGGCAAAACTGGGTGCAGGATCTTGCTGACGTCTGACAAGCTCCCCCCRGGTCGCCTGGCTCTGTTCCTGCTCATGCAACCCAAGGTGCTGCTGGCCCCTGTACTACTGTGTGTCCATGGTCAGCTTGCTGTCCGCCAGGCCCCGGAGCTGCTCCCTGAGCAGGCAGGCAGGCAGTCCCCAGCTTGTACCCATGGCTCTTCCTTCCCAAGTCTTTCATGACATTTTTCCACCCTAATTAATGAAATTGTTCTGTTCTCTGCCCTTTATATTCATTTYCCTGTGCAGCTAAGCCCTGCAGGATGCCAGGAGGTCTCTTTTCCCTCATACCTCCCTGCCCCAATCTACTTTTATTTTCCCGTCTGCTTTTGACTCGGGTAGCTTGGACCCCTGTGAAAGTCAGTGATAGTGCAAGAGACACTGAGAATTTTGGACATGAAAAGAGTGCTTAAATCAGAAGAGCCTGCAGACCTAACAGCTGCAAGGAGACTCCTGTTCAGCCTCACGTGAGTGCGTCCTGGCCAGATGGAAGCTTTGGGAAATGGAGAAGATAAATCTGTTGCTGCTGAGCATGCACAGACTATGTCCTCCAACCCCCGAAAGGGCCAAAATTTGGGAATATTTCTTGGCGTTTTAAAAAGCAGATCCAAAGACTTTCAAAATTTCCAGTCCAGGTTCCAACATTGTAGAAGAAAGCTAACCATTCTTTTTATATGTTCTGAACAATTTTTTTCCCCTCTAATCTGTCTTGGAAACAAACATTTTTCATATGCAGTTATTGATTAAAAACCCTTCTTGAGTTGGTGTACACTATGAAACATTTTAGTTGAATTGGCTAAGCTTAAGGCAAAGTCATAAGAAACAGTTTCTGTAATGAGAGATGCCCAGTGATTTTCAGTGTTTGTTATTACCAACTCTCTTTACAAATCTAGTGATACTTTTACACAAATGAATAACTTTTCCGTGAAGTGGACTGTAGATCTATTTCAGCCCACTTTCAGTCTCTTTTAGATTTTATTTTCATTAAAGMTAATGTGCTGTCTGATTTTTTTCTGTACCTTGAACTGTCTTCCTGAAACTAATAGGGCTATTTGATTGTATTGAGCTATACTGATTTTCTTTCCTTTCCTTTGTGACTGAAGTCTGACCAACTTTGAGTTGTTAACCTATGACTATAGTGCTATGACACATCTGTTATATATTTTTTATATATATATGTAAAATCAACAGCTACAGAAAAATGAGCACAGRTTCACTCATCCCAAATTCAGTTACTTAGAAATGTGAAGCCTTGTTGAGTTGTCTAGAAGACCTCAGAAAGCAAAAGGTGCATAAATCAGATATCTCCAGCAGTACATTTTTAAGTTGCTTTCAGCTGAGAAGTTAAAACAGTTTCATACTTCAAAAGATACTTAATATGCAATTCTGCAGGAAAATAGGCTTGGTAGAGTTTACTCTTATGTAAAGACTGCTCACGTGATTAAGTGCTTTAAAGAACATGCATTAGTATGTTTGTCTTTTGATAATGAACGTGAGATACAGTTATGGTAGCAGCTGACAAGAAAAATTGCTATTAYAGTAGCCCATGGTAATGTGGAATAACATATGGGAATAAATRTGTTTTCTACCTTCTGTCCCAACTATAGAAGTATGTGGAGAACTCTTTGGTACTCACAGTATAGCTCTTTGCACATGTTACAATACTCCAGCTCTCTTTGGAAGTACTGAGTTAGTTCCAAAAGGGCAGGTCGTGGCTACTTGGCACAGCTGCCCTCATACTGTGGTAGAACAGCTAAGCTGCTCCTCAAGGCTCAGCCCTGTCACATATTGCTGCGTTTGGCTGGTGCAGGACCGGGCTCTGCAGCTCACTGTGGCTTCAGAAGGTCAATAATTAGGATCTTTAGGACCTTTCCCTCAGATTCTGGCCTTATGGAAGGCAGATGACCATGAGACAACAACTCACAAGGAGCCATGCTGGTGTTAACTGGCTGTTTGCAAGAGCACTTGTGTATTCACAGTCAAACCAGAAGCAACTCGTGAGACTGAAAGAAAAGCACTGTAAACCACTGTTTCTAATGTTATGGATTTATTTTATATCTTCAAAGAGGCCTTGGGATCCTGAGTGAGCAATGAATCTCTTTCAGCTCTGCTAGATAATCCAACCTCTTTGGAGTACTGCTCAGAGATCACTCTTAAAATGATACTGCTCAGAGATCACTCTTAAAATGAATATATAGCTAGAGTTCTTTCTTTTAATTTGTATATAGATACTGTGACCTTTGGAATTCAAAGCAACAGCCAGTAAAATTATGCAAAGATAAACAAAGCATACAACATTAAAAAGTAGGTTATATCAAGAGATTTACTTTCCATTAMAGAAAAGTAGACATTGGTTTGTGAAATCTATCTGATAAATTCTTTAGTTTCTTAGTGTGCTTCCAAAATACCTGAAAAAGTTATTGCTGTCCAGTATGATCAATAGTGCCATATAAAGTCAAAGGTCTTTCTGTTAGATCAGCTGAAGGAAAATTTGGATTGCCTGTGCAAAATTATGGAGGGGATTATACTGCAAAGAAACTGCTGTGGGAGATGCCAGYGCTGTTTCACCTTTAGTATAAGACTTTAGTAAGAGATAAGATAGTGGCAGATGTTCCCTGCCAGCATGACTGTAGTAACGTGTGCTGTTACCACTTTCTTTTTGCATGTTACCACCTCTGTGCTGGTGGTTGTCCTCCACAGAGGTCTGCAGACACAAGGGATCCTACACTTCATGCCTTTACTTAAGCATATGAAAATAATCAGGTTCCTTGTCCTTATGTTTGTGGGGGTAACTCTGAAAACATAAAGTCTGTGTAAATCAATGCAGCAAGAGGTCTGTTGAAGCACTAGCTCTATGAGGTATGGACTTCCCYGTTTGTCTCAAATAAGGTCCTGTCAATACCTGCTCTGATTTAAGGTCACGTTGAAGGAATTCTTTCCCCGTGGGTGAGAGTAATGCAGGAAGGAGCTGGGGCCGTATGCTGTTGGCTGGGGAGGCTTCCTAGCACCACATGGCTACCAGATGTGTGGGGCTTGCTGATTGAGTTGCTTTGGGGTGAGTCATTGAAGTTCTAGTTTGAAAAGGAAGATTTCTGCCAGTTCTGGTGTTAGTGAAAGGCGAGTGGCTGTCATTTTGTTCAGGGGCCTTGGGAACACTTCTTGCATTTGATTTCTTGTACGTGTGAAGCAGGATTTCTCCAAGGTTGTTACCATTAAAGACAAATACATGGCTGGCTGAGTGTTGATAATGAACTGKTTTTTTTAGAAACTTAACACCAGAYCTAGAACCAATTAGCAGCTCCAGYCAACCTCCTTATTATTAACTTTAAATCAATAGGATAATTTATGTTTACTTGCAACTGAACKCCAGTCTGAGTAGTTTTTCCATACAGTGTAATGCTGGAAAGGTAAAAAACAGTTTTACTGTAATGTAAATTTGCAACGTGAAGAGCATCTCTTACTGGAGCCTGCAGATTTGGGTCAGAAAATCATAAAAATAACATTCACTCAAACAGACTTTAAAGTTTTAATTTATGCAACACACTCATGAAAAGAAACTATTAACTCTGAGGAACTCAGAAATTGTGTTTAGGGGCAATCTTTGATGTTCACATATCAGCTCCTGCGTTCAGCAGAGAATATTTTCACTCCTCTTGGAGCGCAAGACGGCCTCTAGAGGCCTAGAGGTGCCAGGGTTCTAGTTGCTCTACCAATACAGAGGTAGATGATTTCAGTATTGAAGAGCCACGGATTGGCTATTTAAATGTGTTTAAACCAGGACAACTCTTTTTTTTTTTTTTTCTTTCTAACTAATGCCTAGTGGGTGATTTTGCTAAGTTCTGGGACATGCTGAGAGCCCTTGCTGAGAGACTGGGAGAAAAGTGAGAAAGTCTAAGGATGAGAAACTGCTGTGGAGACATGAGGAGGAGGTGACAGCAGGGAGAATCAAAGCTAGGACTGGAGCACAAGTCTCTTGGGTCCTATGAAGCTTTTTCTGCAGAGAGATAGTAAGATTATGTTGACTAATAGTGTATTTGCTATACAATATGAAGCTTTATGTATAGTTCCTTTACTAGTTTCTTAGCTACAGGTTATTTACCACAGAAGAACAATTAACATTTAGAAAGGTTGTAACACAACCTCTTGGATGGCTCAGCACAGTCAGTAGGGCCACAGCTTCTCTTTTGGGAGTCTTTTCCAAATCCCCTGCTTTACTACTGCTTTTCCTTTTTTTTTTTTTTTTTTTCAGTCCTGAGGGTATCAGGTGATGTTAAAAGAGATCTGATCCATACCCAAAATAGCTCATGTTATCAGAAAGCTTAGCTGAGGAAAAAAATAGCAAGCACGCGTTATAAAAGTGGCAGAAACCTCCCAGAGGTCACTCTCACAAGGTGTCATCTACAAGGTGTAATTGTAAAAGGGGACACAAAACAAAGTGGTCCTGTCACTTGTCCCAAGGAAGGGTGTGACAGCGYTCCTGGGGCAAGGAGCATAGAAAGGGGGGTGACAGGAGGGTAATGATGGATTTGGTTTGTAGAGCAGTGTGGGGTAACCCAAGGATGTGAGAAAAGGCTCGACTGCAGTAATTATCCAGTCTTTGGTTTTGACTTAGAAGTGCCTAACTGTTTTATAGTTCCAGTAACCGTCCATGAGCTAACTGAACAAAAATTCAGCAAAAGCCAACATGAAAAATCAGTGGAACTTTACATGTAGTTGTTTTTCCTTTTCCTCTCATCTGTAGTTTCCGTTGCCAGTTTCCTCACTCAGTAATTTTCCAGTSATTTGAAGGTAGCTCTTTTCCTCTCTTGTCTTTCCTGCTTCATGAATTCTGCTCCATTGCTTTCTGAGCTCCGGTATATTTGATAAAAAGCAACTGTTAGCAGTTTCTGAGTTCATAACCCATCCAAAGTGATGGTTTGGTCACTTTTTTAGCTAAGCAGAAATACCCCTCCATTATAGATCTAACCTTTGTGTAATCATTCGGCCCTGGCTCTAGAAACGTTGCTGTTTGATCACTCAAAAGTTCAAGTCTAGCCTAGGTAATGTGTGGATGTATGATTGTGTTTCTAGTGAATTAGCAAGGTAGAAAGTTTATGGTAGTTTCTGCCTTTTCTGGTAAGATGAGCAACACATGTCTGGAATAAAACAAGGTTTTTATCTAGAGTAATTTGTTGTGTTGTAAGGAGGTTATTTGCCAGAATAAAGTGCTACACTCAAAATCTTTTTTTTATGGGCAAGAAACAGCATGTTTTTTTATATATGCACGCATGCATGTACATATACTGTTTTACTATTCTTTCATTTTCTGTAGCAATTAGTTTTGGGCTAAAAATTATTTGACTTACACACTAACAAATTCTTGGCTATATATTTGTGCACACATACACATGTATATATACACACACTCATGCATGCAAAACTAATTGCTACAGAAAATGAAAGAATAGTAATACAGTTAAAATTATTATGTCTGTACAGCTTAGTCTCTGTCTCTTTTCCCAGGGTTTTGCACACAATTCTGCTCCTCCTCTGGGTCCTGAGGACGGTGGTTTCACTCTCATGGTGATAGGATAGCATGTAACAGGAAGTTGTCAGAGTCTGGAGTCCTTTTTGAGGAGGAGTATGATGTTCAGCGTGATGTTGTCTTCCTCCACCCTCTAGCATCTGCTTGGGTCTTTTCATGTTACATTTGATTTTACTGTATTTCATTCCTTTTATGGAATTAAATACTAACTCTGTGTTCTCTTTGTAACCTCAGCACCACTTTTGGGTGGCCCCACGTCTGCCTTTCTTTAATAGATCCCTGGTGGGTTGTTCAGAGCTGTGGGGTCTCCCGTGCCAGTCCATTGCTCATCCATGACCTTCCTGCACCACAGCCTGTCTCACCGCTTCTCAGGGTCTCTGCTGCTACCAGGACCRTGTCTCTCCACACTGCACCATGACCTTGGAATCATAAAACTGCTTGTTACAGCTACCTAAATAAAGCTGTGGTTTTACTGTTCAAAGGTAACAAAAGTAAAATAAATCAGTCCTAGACACCTGGTCAATTGGAGAGGCTGCTGTCACAGCTAAACCAATTACATCAAAACTTCAAGCACTGGGAAAAGTTGAGACAATCCTGCAGCCTTGTAAATTCAGTACAAAGCTCATGGCCTGTTACTAACAAGGATAGGACTGTGTTACAGGGCTCCATGGGCACAAAAGTGAACTTAYCAATATGTTTTTGAACCATTACTGGTGCAGTGAGTATGCAGCTGATTAGGGCTTGTTGTTTTGTGACAAAAGTGCCTGGTTTTCTGGCATGARGAGTCCTGACATCTGCATTATTGTATTTCCGAACGACAGCCTCATTCCTGTCTCCTGCCTTTAATGAGAATAAAGCATCCTCACTATTTTTATTGCTGTGTTAYGAAATCTCACTCTTGATTTCGGTTACTATCCCTGCTATAAGATCCCCTGCTACATCTTTTGAAAGGGAAAGATTTCAGACACARGCCATGGCATTAATGTCTTTAGCATTTTCAGCTGCCTGTGAATGAGTTGGAGTCTGTGTGTGAGTCAATTACATCTGGAAAATTATAGGACCTGTGGAGGGCAAGTAGTGGGAAATGACTGATACCYAAAGTACCAAAGATAATCTGCTGCCAAAATGTATCCTGACCATAGACACCATCTTCTGCTTCCACCTTGCCTGAAGGTGAGATCCTTCTTGTCCCACTGGAGATTTCACTGCCAGCCTCACTGGGTTTCTTGGAGACGGTGGGGAGGAGAGACTCATTCCCCTTTCTCCCCAGTGCCTGGAAGAAGAGCCTGCAGTGAGTAATTCCCATGCGAGCACCTCTGCAGAGCTCCCTCCTTGCCCATGCCTCAAGGACGAGAAGTGCATTGAGTTTGGGTTGCTCTCTATTCCGGAAAATAAAAAAGGAACTATTTCTTAGCTCATTTAATTTCTCTCTTTTGTAAGTCAACTAAATCTGTGGGCAACTAAGGAGCACTATTTCTGTTTCTCTCATCATAATATAGATCAACAGATATATATCTGTTCTGTATGTACAGATATGTCTGTATCTGAGTTTGTTCCCTTGTAGTTCTTGTAACATTCAGACAACTTCAGACATATTTGGCTGAAGGTAAGAGAGGAGTAAAGTAATAAGCTGCAACAGTCTCTGCATTTAAAGTAAAGATGGATGTGGGGAGGGAGATCATGACAGTGTTCCTAGTCTGAAGAAAAGCCTGCCCCTTTTTCAGTGTAAGGATTTACTTGCATGAGAAACATGTCATGAACGAACAAGGGTTCTTTAGGCTTCTCTGAGGTTGGGGAAATTCACAGTATTCTGTCTCTCATTTTGGCACATCCTTCCCTTCCTGTGCTTCACCTGATGTCAGGAAAGGCTGTCTTCAGTTGAAAACAAAAAGCAAATACAGACCTCCTTGCCACAGGACACTCATCTTCTGAAACCAGGGGCAGGACCTCATACACATGGTTGTATGTGCAAGTGAAGGGGTGCCCGGCACCTCGGTGCCCTCAGCAGGGTCAGGGCACCCTGTGAGCGGTGTGGGGTGCCCGCTCTGGGGAGCCTTCTGGCCTCTGCTGACTGGGTTTCCATCAGCCAGGTGGGAGAACAGGCAMTGACAGTGTCTGCTGTCTGGAGCTGGACCCATGCAGGCCTCACTATCCTGCTGCTTGTTGTCACTTGGTTCTTCACGTAGCTTCATTCTGTTTGGGGCAAGCAAAAGCATCGAGAAGAAGTGGTTGTGGCTTCTGTGTAATCCTAGAAGATCAGCCATCGTTACAGGAGGTTGGGAACTGGTGTGTAGTAGTCTTCAGATAAGTTTGTTAGTTCTGGATGTCTTTTCCATGCATGGTATTGGAATCTGAAATAATTTTGTTTTCGACCCGTACCCCACGAGTCCCGAAGCAGGAGTGCGGGAGGGCAGAGCCCTTTGGCAAGTCCAGGCCCTGGCGGAAACCAACAGCAACCAAGTGCTTTGAAAACTGGGCCTTGTCTTTAGCCCAGAAATGAGAGCGAGTTCTGTGCGAACRCGGTCCCAGCTGCAGATGCTGAACCTGGTAACTGTGACTGATGGTCTCCGACCTTCAGAGGCGCTGGGCTCTCCGTGAAGGCCAATATCCCAGTACTCAGCGATTCTGAAAGCATCCTCATCCTCAGTTCAATTCAAACAAACCCTCTGGAATTACTGAACACTTAAGCTATTTTACCCTTAAGACTCCACYTAGGGACCAACTCTGTGCAGGGCAGAGCTGGCAGCAGTTGCAGTTGTTTCAGATTTTGTTTTTTGAATGGAATATTGCAGCACCCAGTGCTGCAAAGCACATGTGATATAATATTGAGCTCTTAGGCCACATCAGCTCAGCCAGGTGATGCATGATTCTCCAAATGGGTAGTATTTATATACCTTTTTTTTCTTTCTTTTAATTAATTAATTAAATTAATATCGCTGCTGAGTAAACCTCTGTTTTTTTGACTGCTGCATGAGTTTGTTTTATTGGGCTAGGGTGTTGTGTGGTGTGTGTTCGAAAGGAAGAGTGCTACTCTCTTATCAAACAGTTTTTAAAGAGAGAGAGAAGTAAAAATCAAAACGGAGGCAGCACATAAACTGTTGATAGTATCCATATATCTGATGAAACTACATAACTCGGTCTTAGCATGGAACTAGAAATTAGGAATTTCTGCCRGAATACTACTACTAATAATAATAATAAGTTACTGTAACTACAGAAGCTTCTAAAACAAACAGAAGACTTGAGATCATGTATTAGTTTCTGTTTTTCTGCTTCTCCTTCTCACATTGGCTCCCTAATCATTATTACAGCTTAACATGGCAATGTCCGAATTCACATTAAAAGCCAGATAATTTTTTTAGTTGCAATTTTTACTCTAGATTAACATATTTTAAAGGGAGTAGATTGAGATTTACATGGTAAGTGTAAACACTGGTAAATAACAAGAGCAATTTTGGACTGTAATTGGGATTTCCATAATGACTTTTTTTCGATATGTCTCAAAATAAGAAGTGTGGAGCCATTTCCAGGTAATTTGCCAGTCCCCTCTGCTACAAGCAGTGGGGAAGAAGGACACATGGGCTTCCAGCTCCGTCTCACCTGGAGGACGTGGCCTTGCTCAAGGTCATCACTGTGACTGCTGCTGCTACCAGTGAAGTTGCTTGCTCCGGTGGTGGTTTTTGCAAGGCAAACATATTTCCATCAGGACCTGGATTCAGACCAAAGCCCTGGATTATCAACTGGCTTTCAGGAGGTAGTAACTAATTTTGGACTCTGCTGATGCAGGCTGAAATGCAGTTGCTGAAACAGAGGTAAAATATCTATTTCCAGCAGGAATCTGAGCCTATTCTTTCTTTTTTCTTTTCCTGTTCTGGTTTCCTTCTTGTTACTGACCACCGTCCCATCCCACACTGGAGCTTGTTAGAAAACTAATTTCCATTTTGTTTTTCTTGGGACTACAGATGATTTTGTCGTTCTCCTCAGTGGGGTGATGAACCTCTCTTAGTTTAGGCCTCTAATAAGTGGGTTCTTCCTGTTTTTTACCTTCTGGTTGTTTGACTCATGGAGGCATGATCCCGTGGGCTGCTTGCTGCTGTTAATTATGTGCTGCCTATCGGTCGGTCTTTGGGTGTTGGCTTTTCTATTCTCGGAGTCTTGCAAATTTTTTAAACAATCAGCCTATTGTGTAGCGAGTGCTCTCCACGCACTGGGGGCCTTTTGTGAGCTTCTGGGTAGAAAAATAATAAAAGAATGACTAATAGAGCATGAACAGTGCTTGTGACACTGCAGGCCATTGTGTAACTATTGAGAGCAAAATTTGCATTCCTAGAAAAGCTTGTTCACGGTCAAAATATAAGGACATTCTCTTTATGGCTCATGGGAAAACATGTACTATATATTCAGCCCAGGATGCTACTGAAAAGGATCAACTTTTAAAAAATGACATTTTCTTTCCTTGGAACGTTGCAGTCAGCTTGAGACCAGGGTTTGCTTGGCAACAGCAGTGAATCTTTTCCATCCAGGCAAGTGGCGTGGGGGGCTCTTTGAGGTCTGTCACACACATGCACAATGATTTGTTTGCTGAAATGGCTTCTTTTTAAGATGTTGTTAAGCTCGGACATTGCCGACCCTTTTGAATAGAGAGGGTACATTATTATATTATATAACTGTCTGCCTCTTCTGGATGCCAGAGGAAGCCTGGCAGTTGGTGCTTTTCTTTCCTTCCAAAGCATATTTGTTTATGGCTTTTTTCCCCACTCTGTAGTCGTTGCAGGTCAAGCAGATGTTAAAGTGGRATCTTAAGATGTTTAGAAAGGTGATTTTCATATAGTACTTAAATGTAGCAATTGCATGTTCTGCATGTGTGTAAAGGGTCAGTACTGTGTTTCCTGGGGCAAAAAGGATGCATTTTATGTATATTTAAGTTTCTCTTGCTGGTGTCGTCTGAGCAGGATAAGGCTGTTTTGTTTTCCTATTTTTCTTAGAAGAACCAAGACTGAATCCCCGCTTGCTGGAGATAATGCCCCTTTGTCCAGCCCTGTAAGCTCTTCAGGAGCGGGGTTGCCTGTTATTTTGGGTATGTAGAGTGCCCAGCACAGTGAGATTCCTGTCCTGGGACAGATGGGGTATTAGRAGACTAAAACTTAATTTACAGCAGCAGAGATTGTTACAGCCTGTGGCTGCACCGAACGCCTGCCCTGCTGCTGGGACTGGCTGCTCGCTTGAGTATTCCCTGAGGAAGGATCTGCAAGGCACTTCTGAATATCCTTAGGAACAGATGCACAAATGAGGGCTACAGGAGCCACCCAGCCTTGCACAGGTCCACAGAGAGCTGCTCCCAATGGAAGCCCCTTGTGTGGGCAGCAGCCTGGATTCCCAGGCCAGGTCAACCGGGATAGCTAGGACAGGAGTGACACGTGGGGGGAACAAGCACTGGATGTTTGTGTCTCCCTCACTATTGCAGGACCCAAAAGGTTTCCCAGTACTTCTTTTTTGTCTCTGAAAGAAACAGGAGTGATGAAAGTACTGCAGAGGAAGAGCTCTCAGCTTGAATTTGGGAAGTGAGCAGGGAGTGCTCAATACCTCTGTGTAATTAGACTTCTAAGAAGAGTGCCCAAGTGCTGCAGGTGCACCCATTCACAGCCCCGCGTTTAATGGGAACCAATTGGATCCCACTCTCTTGGCATCTAGAGCTTCCAAATTAAATCGTATTTGCCACTAGTCATCGTTAATTTGCAGTTTTCACCTTGATTAATTGCTAGGAATGCACATAATGAGAAACTTTTACAAAAAAACAGGAAGGGAGGAAATGGAAATCTGTGCTCTGCAGTGCTTTTCTCATTTACGACCTCTGTGGCTGGAACCGTAGAGCACAGTGGTGCACTTTATCACCCGTTTTCCACGGCAGGCCACTGGCCACTGAAAGAGAACATACAGTTGGATACAGAAGAAATGGTGTGAGCAGCTCATGCCAATTAGCATCCGGCTAATTGGCAACTTTTGCAAGCCAAGGAGCAGCGACTTGTTGCGGTGGCAGGGAAGGGAAAATGCATAAAGAAAGTGCCGGAGAGCTGACTTTGTCGTCAGGGGCTGGATGCGTTAGCTAGAGGAGTGAGCCAGGTTTGTGGTTTTGGACATTATACAAAAAATAGCTGTCCTAACGTCCTATGCATAAGCGTATTGCTTTAGTTTGGTTTTTAAACAGCTGATTTTCTAGAAATGTTTGTCTTTCCTGCCTCATCGCTTCTTCTTAGGGTTCTGGGTATTCCACTCATACACAGCTTYCCAACCAGGGATTTTAGGATGGGAACTTTAGGAACCTGAACTTTATATTTTCTTTTTCATTTTATTACAGTTTTATTTTGCCAGTAACTTGTTCTGAAGCAAGACAAAGGGCTCTTTCTCAGTTTTTAAAGTCTGAATGAGTGTCTTTGAAAGTTAACAGTGGTAGTTTCTTTGGGAGTTGCAGTTCAGGCCCTCTTTGCATGGGATTGTTTCTGGATCTTTGAAGAGGCAGACCTCGAAGATGCTTGTTTGGAAATGACCGTTGTAGCAATTAAATGTTGGGATGGGTGACTTCATATCATATGAGCTCTCATACTGTGTTACAGAGGGGATTTTTTGCTTCTTTTTTCGTTTTTTTTTCACCATGTGCAGTTGTAATGACTTTCTTCCTGGGTCACACACACTCTCCTCCAGGAGAGTTGTACAGCATGGTTGKCCTTAGGTCTGACTTGCAGTGAAAGCTCTTCCTGGAGATATTCTAGGAAATTTCCTTCTTGCAGAGGGTGAATAGAGGGGGAAATAAAATGCTAGTTTTAGAGTACAAAGCATATTGTAATAAATTGTCTACCATGGGAGTAATGATATGGGGAGGAAAGATCAGTCCTGCTTACATGGTGCATTTGCCTGTATCTTTCACAGCTTGACCCCAGCAGTCCCTGAGCATCTCCGTGCTTAGCTTCTGCTTCACCTTCGTTGTGTTCTTCTCAGAGCCTCCTGTGGTCAAACCCYCACCTTCCAAGGTTGGATTTGTGCGTCTGCCTTCCATGGAAAGCTGTTGCTGCTCTAGTCTAGGAAAGCACTAACTTCATAGTCAGACTCTGTCTAGAATAGTTACCTTTCTTATACACCTTGTTTTCAGAAATGTTTGCAGATAGAAGCTGCCTCCGATGCCGCTTGCGGGTGCTCTTTGWTGGTACATTTTGAAGTGGCCTGAGACTTTGCCTCTGTTTTCCAGCAGATATTTTCTCTGCACCTTCACAACATTGCAGGATGTGTTTGCGTGTCCCAGACACTTGGGGCCTGCAGCAGCTTTTGGGCTTCGCTGCTTCAGTTCTGCTGGCGAGGCTGTTGTGTCTTCCAACTGCCTGAACAAGAATCACCAGAGGGCATCTGTCTGAGCCCGAGTTGTGTTTGGAAACCATCTGGCACCGTGTGGGATAGTCGTAATAATAACAGTGAACACTTTATCACGAGCTGAGTCACTGCAACTCGTTTCCACTGCARTTCCTGTAGTAGCTGCACATATGTATTCCATATAGCCAAGGGGCTAATAATGCAGGTAGATACTATACGAGACCATTATGCTCATTTGCTCTCGTTTATCTTTCAAAATCTGGCTGCAGGAAATAGATGTTAATAGTAATTACTAAGATGAAAGACTGACATCAGTGTTAGTTGCTTCCCAAACTTCTTTCTTGCTTCTGCTTGGGCTGGGAGGAAGGAGAGGAGGAAGAGAAATAAGGGGAGGAGGAAGAGAAATAAGGGCAAGAGGAATGGGGTGCTTTCCCTGGAGGTCCTGGTGAAGGTCTTGTGTGCCCCTTAACCAAGGAGTGAGGAAGGGATGTTGGGATGCTGCCTGGGCTTGCAGTGTAGGAGTAGAAAGGCTGCAGGAGGTGCTTGGTCTTCACAAGTCCATTCTGGGATACCTGCAGTCAGATTCTTTCCCCTAGGAAGAGGTCCAAGTGTCTGTGGACCTTGAGATGTGTCATTTCCTCAAACAGGAATGAAGTTCAGAGGTAAAATTCTCATTTTTGCAGGTCGATTGTGTTGCCTTGGGCAAAACCTTCAACTAGTGGTAACTGTATAATTCTGGTGATGTTTTCACCCTGGCAGAAGCCTGGCAAACAGACACATGTTCCCAGAAGCTTGTCGGGTGCCCCCAAACCCAACAGGCCGACCTCGTGCTGCTGCGGTGGCTCAGCCTTGCCCTGCAYCGTCTTGCTCGTGAAACACTGTGTGCAGGGTCTCTGGAAATGCTGCTGCCTCCGTGGGGTCCTCAGCGTTTTAGACTGACACCAGAACTGCCCCAGAAATACTGGTGAAAGCTGCGACACGGTGCAGAAACTGTGGCAAGGGCAGGAGGGGAGGTCTTGCTGCCGTCATGCTGCAGGGAGAGCCGGTCTCGGTATCCCCCTCCATTCGCGTGTGGGCCACGGGTCGCTGTCCCCCTGCTAGAACGGATATTAATCCGTTAATTAATACCCGTTAACGGGTGTTAACCCACGAGCTGGGGGTCAGTTTTAGCATGAGCAGCCGACGGGGACTCTGCTAGCCCAACCGCTGGAGCTGAGGCGCTCCTTGTGTTCATGAGATGTTCATCAGCTGCTCAGACCGCGTGGCTGGAGCTTGGTGAGGAAGAGGAGGTGGAGGTTGGCTCCTCTGCTCCCTCCCTCTGTTTCAGCCCCAGAAATGCCTGGGGAGAGAGGGGCCCTGAGCCCCACGCGGGCGGCCGAGGCAGCGGCAGGACCGCGTGAGCCGGCGCGTTTYCCGTGGCACCGGGGAGACGAGATCTGTGCCCAAGGGCTCGTAAGCGCCGAGCAGACGATGACTTCCTTTAAAAGTACATTTAAATGCACAGAATTCGGGCCCATAGAAGGGAGAGATTTGAGGCTTGATAGAAGGTTTCTGCTGCAACTCTGGCTCCCCCGGCTGGAAGCTGCCGGGGAGGAGGCGAGTGGATGAGGAGGGAGAAGAGGCAGAGCCGCTATCGAGTGGTAAAGGCAT
Source organism: Eudromia elegans (assembly GCA_003342815.1). Lineage (NCBI taxonomy): Eukaryota > Metazoa > Chordata > Aves > Tinamiformes > Tinamidae > Eudromia > Eudromia elegans. The sequence continues at coordinate 755,264 of PTEX01000179.1, read as the reverse complement.
CTAGGGCAGCCGCTTGCTCTTATTTTGGAGCTTTAAGTGTTRTCTCTGTACCCGTGGGTCTACAGGAGGTAGATGCTGCTTTGTGGAACATTCCAGTGYGATTTTAAAGTGTGGGCGTACAGAGACCAAGCTGGAATTAATTCTAAGAGAACACATCTAGGGGTCTTCCATGTCCAAATTTCTGCTGCACGGCATTAGCAGGTTGTCAGTACTCTTGAAACCTGGGAGAGAAAGGACCCACTCCCAGCAAGAGGCCAGTGTTGCTGTGGTACCTCATATTCCTAACAYTGCCTGTGCAATCCCTTGCCAAACTCCAAAGAATAGAAGTTGAAATGGAAACACTGTGGCCTTTCAGTGGCTGTTTACCAGCAGTTAAGCAGCAAAATGGTTTTGAGACTCTTAAGAGATCTCCAGGCCCTTTGGAAGCTCAGCTGTGGCCGTCTCCAGGCTGCTYTGTGCCTATTTAATGCAACTAGCAATAGTAATACTCCTGCTGGAGGTGGGTCTTGGCCAAGGCACAACCAGCCCTGAAGAATGTCCTTACACCCAAGGAAACCTCCCTGAGGCCCGTGGGGATCCATAAGGAATGCAGGAATGAATTGGTGTAGGCAGCATTCCCTGCCATACTGCAGCTTTGGGGAAGAACTGAGGACTGTAGAGGGTGTTCTTCCCYGATCATATGGTGTTCTAAAAGCATTATTATCAAATGCTAATTTCCAGCAATTATGGTTCTAGAAGAAGTTGCAACATAAATATACCATAAAATAAGCTCATTTTAATTGCTTACAGCTGTACTAAAAAAAAAAAAAGAAATGTTTAAAAAAATCAAGTTTACCGTGGTTTTGATGAAATCACACTCTGCCTTATCAGAGAGTTGTGTTAGTGTAATGGAGGAGTCTTTCTGATTCTCCTGAGGGTTATACTTGCACCTGAAGGAGGAAAGTTATGTGTGATGGAAAGTGTTTCTATCCTGAATTCATTCCACCATTGTAAAGCTGTGATTGGAGTCATGCTGGCATGTGTTCAGGATTCTGTCTGGTTATATCCAGTTGTAACACACTAATATCTCCCATCTGAAAGTTTGAAACTGAGGCCCATAGTTTCTGTGAGTTAGGGCTTGATCAAGTTTGTGATTGGCACAGTGTTGGTTCGGTCTAAGCTGAGGTTGGATAAGGGATCCTGTGTGTTTTGGTGCTTTAACCACCTTTGAGAAAAAAATACTTGATAATGGAARGGGTAGAAACTTGTGAAAATTGTTGGATGTGATTGCAAGTGAGGGTCTGGCTGTATTTGTAGCCTTAGGAATGCATAATTCTGGTATTTTCTGTTTCTCTTACAGTGCTTCAACTTCTCATTCAGACCATTCTGCCCATACCAAATCCGCATCTGCGATATCATCTGACTCGGTCTCCACTTCGACAGACAACTTTTCCCCAGATTTAAGGGTATGTATGTTTTCTCTTAAAAAAAATGGATAAAATGAGTTCCTTCAGAGGCACTTTCTTCTTCCCTTAAGTTTGGTTATGTTAAAATGATGTCAGCTCTCCAATTCAAATTTTAGTAGCCAAAACCTGAAAGGACTCAAAATCAAACAGGTGAAATAGAAATTGTGGTTCAGTCTCTACCATGTTATTTCCTTCTTTATAAAATCTTCAGAAAATTGATTCTGCAGCCCACATTTGGTGATGAATTTWCAAAGGAACTCAATTTACTTTTAGGTGCTGTGAGTGGAGATAGTGAATCTGCCCTTCTTATAAACTTTTTTTTTTATTTGGTCTAGTGTGCCTGTATATGTAAGAGAGGTTCACTTACCTGCTTGTTTGTAAACACTAAGTCCTTGGAAGTATCTTCTTTCATAGAAAAATTACAGTCTCTGAGCTGATGAAAAATACTTGTGATACAATAAATGATTCTGACTTAAAAGGTTCCAAAAGGTTCCGTTTTAAATCCGTTATTARATCTCTTAATGGAAAATCCATAGTTCTAGTTTGGCGTCACAAGAGTTCTGAAAACTATACATATCYCTTGGTGAAACCAAGGGATTTGTTGATGTAGCATAGCTTTGAAAATAAGATCATAWGTATGAAAATAAGAAAATATCTTTGAATCTTTGAAAATAAGATCATGAGTATAAATTACTGGYATTGGTACATTCTAATAAGGACTTCTAGCATTTCTCAGCTGCAGTTGAGCAGCTTTGTAAAATCTAAACAAAGTGGCATAAAAACTCTAAATACAAAACTAATATCTTTCTCTGAGACTATGGTATTTTTTCCCTGTGAATGTTGTCTGCATAGTTTTTAATTAACAGAAGGTTCTCCTGTACCTAAGTGGAAAGAACTTGCATGTTTCTTTTGCTAAAGGAGGCTACTTTTGAGCTGCAATTTAAAAAATAACTTGGTAGTTTATATGTAATTCACGACAATTTGCATCTTTTTCTGTGGATACAAAAATTAATTTTCAGAACGTGTCTGAGTGGAAAAGTCTATAATACATCTGAAGTGTTCACCATAAATTTGGGACATKCCTTTACTCCAACATATAGAAAACACATTTTTTGTTGTTGTTAGACTGAATCAAAGCAATAATCATTTATCTCTCCGTTGCTGAGGCTATTTGGTGCTGGAGAACATGCCAGGAGGGTGGAATCAAGATCTGTTTGGTCCCCATGGACAGTCTCTTACGTTGGTATTGCCAAGGGACYGCTGTCCCACAAATGCTCCCCAGTTCAGTCACAGAGCCAGTGCGTTACCGGCCACTCTCCAGGCTTGACTCTTGACGCCTGGTGTGAGCTCCCTGGTGAAAATGCTTGGGGAGGGAAGACTTACTGTGCGTGGTGATCCATTAAAACCAGTGTATTTCAAGCCTTGAGACAAGGAGTGCAGACTTTTTTTTTTCTTTTGTTCTTTGCCCCATTTTCTCTGAATTAATACCTGTCATATGACAGTTTTGCAGTGCTAACTAACAGAGTTTTTGTTTCCTCTGTGGTATGGAGACAAGTGCTTGGTCACCACAGTGTTCTCATAAGGTGTTGTGTCAGTTAGCTTTAAGAGGCTGGAAAAAAGCGTTTCAAGATTTTGAAAGGGGTCTGCCAATTGTGGGATTATGCTCTTGAAGTATATTTAAATTATCCCTGCTAGAATGAATTGCTGCACGGACCCATCATCACTCCTACCTCCACTTGGCCTCTGGCTCTGCATGTGCATCARCTCAAATTTAGGAATTAAATTTATGTGGCCATGGAAGAAAAAACTTTATGATAGCTACAGTTAACACTATATTTTTTTGTGAGGAATGTTTAGAAGAGCAGTAGGCATCTGTTGGGAGGAGGGAGTCAGGAGAAGGACTCACATATTCTCCTCTAGTCTGTGCCTGCAGATTTCTTTTAGAGAGCAATTAACACAACCATGCGTGTGTGTTGGTGTGTGCTTGTAATGAGGTAAATAAGGAATTCCCCTGTGAATTCCTGCTAAACACATGTGCAGTATTTTTCCTAAGTCTTTCTCCAAAGTGTTTCATAGTAAGTTTTATATTTTTTTTAATGTAGAGTGAGCTTTTTAGTATCGAGAACTAAGATTAAATTGCTTTTCCCCTACAATTTATAGAATTTTCACTTCATAAACTAACTCAAAATAGCTTTTGGCTGATTGAGTTAGCTGTATAGAAAACAAAGTACTGTTTGGTTCTTTCCCCTCCTCCCCACCTCATCCTGCTCTCCAATCTGAAGCTGTTTAGAATTGATTTAGGGAATGCACTTTTCAAGGGAATTTTTAGCAAATACACTGCCATATGTTTGAACATAAGTTATAGATCAGGCATGGAAGTAGTTGGAAGTGAAAATGAGTTGGGAATTCATATATATTTTGTTCATTCAGAGTGAAAATGCAAAACCACCTTAGAGCCAGTGTTGCCAAAGGGGCTGGGATGCCTTTCCACCTCCTACAGATCTGGGTGCTTGGCGATTTTTTACACAATGAGGTTATTGTTCTTAAATCCTTTGGGCAGTACTTTCTCTGCTGCCTATGGGCAGATGTGTCTGTGTAGGCTCCCGGGTTTTGTTGGTAATGCTCTTAACTTTTATCAGTAGGGACTTTATTTTTGAGTTAACTTTTGATTTATAGGATATASCCTGAAGTTTAAGATCTTTGAAGTAGTTCTCATGAAAGATTTGGATTCCTTGCCAGACTRTCACTTGGATGGGAGAAGCCGTGGACGTGGCCATGGGAGTCTGCTGCTACTTCCCTTAAGAAGAGCAAGTGAGCCCCAGTGTGGCAGACCAGCAGGTCATCTGCTTGGCTGTGCAGCCTTCAGGAAAAGTGCTTCAAACTTGTTCTCTGGCGCTGCTGTTTGTGGCCACTGAACYCTTCTCCTCTTTGAGAAAAAAAGTCAGATCCACAATTCCTGATGGTCCAGAAACAATAGTACAGAGCCTTAGCCAGCCACGTGTCCTTTCCACCACTATTGTTTGCTCCTTCCAGTAAAGCACTATTTAAAAAAAAAAATTTACTCCTTTAATTATAAGAGTGATCAGTGCTTTTGCAGTGGGTTATGCAAATAACCCACAACAGTGTGGCATGCCCAGGACTCAAAGATTAGAAAAGAGAAGAAACAGTGGCCTGTATAACCTTAAGTTGTTTTGCACTATGTGTGTGCATTGAGGATTTTTTTGACCAACCCAAATCACTCATGTGATTTATTTTGCAAGATTCATAACTGATGAATGGCAGAAGGTCCGTGAAGCAGTTTTCTCCTTCTAAGACAATAAATGAAAGCTATCAGTGCTTTCCATAAGCTTCCTGAATGGAGTTCATTTGGGTTCGTCATCATTTATGCTGCTCAACTGCAATTCCTTTCTGGTAGATGGAAAGAACTGGGTCATTTAAGATGTGATTTATCTCAGAATTGAGCAAATGCCCCCAGTAAGTCAAATGAGTAAGTGAGAACATCATGCAGTTAAGCTGTAGGATCCTTGTTGCATCCTTGCTGCAGGATGGTGTGAATTACATTTGGGGAACAGCAACCGCTTGCTCAGAGTGGAGCTCTGAGCTCTTTACTGTGCTCTAGTAAAGGTGAAGTTTTTGCCTAATTTAAAAACCATGTATGTTTTCTCTCTGACTATGGAGAGAGCACAAGACGAATTGCCAGAGGCAGGACTCAAAAATCGGGCTAAAACCTGTGCCTCAGGTCCCATTGGGCTGCGTTAACCTTCATACCAGTCACTGACTTTGCCACCTTTGTGTAACTTTACTGCAGCTTTAGTGCGGACTGTCTTAGAGTAGTTTTCTGTAGGATGTATATGTTGTTAGTAGAAGAACATATTGAAGAAAGATGTGATTTTCCCCATCCCGTGCTGTAAATCACTGAAACTAGCCTCAATGAGCTTTTCCATCACTATCTCCCTGCCAATGCAGGAAGTGTGTCAGGCTTTGCTTATGTGTAACACATGTTCAACAAGAGCTGGGGTAAGAGAGAGGCATAACTTTTTAAACTTTAAGCATGCATTTAAGCACCCTTTTTTATTATTGCTGTTGAGCGACTTTTTTTGTTAGTGAATGATGCTAACTTGGAAACACTAAATCATGAAAAARTACACCTCGTCACCTGCAGTGTAATTCAGCCCTGGAATGAGTTTTCCTCCTCACTCTGCCACTCAGTTCCAACCCTAGCTTAGCAGGGGTACGGGGATAAGTGTTTTAATGTCAGGCTGAAAAGTGAAGGGATTCTTCACRCAAAAGTGCCCAGAAAAAGGCCAGAAGTGCAGAGATGTGTTTTGTGATGTCAGCTSTCCCTCCCAGTGCACTGGGCTATGACCATTATTTAATCGCAGACTATAATCCCTAGGTCACCAGATGGGGACGGTAACTGACCTGTGCTCACAGCTAGATTTACGGTGTAAATGGGTGATGTATTTACTGAGAGTAAATAAACTTAAATCTTTTTCCTTTTTTTTTTTTTTTTGTGGTGTTAGCACAGGACCTTTTGGACCCTTGGCTGAAATGGGGGCCAAATCCAAGAATGGGTGAGACGTCAGGGAAATGTCCGGGAGTGCCTGGAATGTGGCCCTTGMCTTTGCATTTCTGTTTTTATAACACTGCCCTTCCAGGAGCATAAATGCTCTGCAYCTCACGAGAACTAGAATCTTTTTCCTTTATAAACTGTCCTGAGATATGGAAAGTCTTGGTCTCCTACTCTCCTTCTTCCCACCCTCCCACTTGGAGTTTTTCTGAATTTTCCCCTTTCAAGGAAACAAAAATATACATTAGCCAAACTCTGGGTTGCAAAATATTGATCTCATGCAAATTAGAAGTGGAAAAGCCAGATGCAGTCAGTTTTCTGTCTCCTTTACATGGAAATAATACTCCCTAAGTGCTCATCTAGTTAGAAGGGAGCGATGACTGCAAGCACAGCTAATCGTTCTTACACAGAGATACCTGAGTGTTTGAATATGAAGTAATGCGTGGTGAAGGAAAACTCTGGAAACGTTTATGATTGCCATCTATTAGGAATGGAAAACTAAAAGAGTAAGTAAATGGCCATCAGATGTTTCTAGAAATATTTTCAGCTCTTCCTATAAGCCGACGTATTTCTCCTAGCTACAAAGCACATGAATTCTCCTTTTTGCTGAGTAAARCTGGGTAAGAGGGTTTTGATTTTTTTCTTTTTTCCTACAGTTATGTAGTTGGTAGGTTGAAGCACGAGTCAGGCAGGAGTGGACAAGTGTGGTATTTGAAAGGAATTGTGACTGCATGCAGTACTCCTCTAAGATTTGTTTTTCTRTAGAGGTTTTGCACTAGGAGAAACTTCTTCCTTCTCCTCTCTGTGGTTGTTTAAAGATTACAAATATATAATTAGATTATCTGGAATCCTTTTGTCACTAAACTCCTGAGTAAAATCCTCAATAGCAAAGTCACTTTTATATGTCRTATTTTTGGTTGGTAGAATTTATGATCCTGTTGTTGATCGGGGCATTTTTTGTTATTTCTTCAAACTGATGATACAAATTTCACTAAACTAGTTTAATGCTTTCCTTGGAATTTTTAATCAGTTTTCCTTATAAGCTGTTTGCTAAACAAATTGAAATTAAGAAGATGGGTTGTGTTACAGCTAATGCACATTCTAAAGGGTGGGTGCTAAAGTTTTTGAGCACCCAGAGGAGAACAGAACAGAACTGTTGTCTTGCAAGACCTATTTGGGACCGCTGGCACTGATGAAGTTTCTGTATTAAAAAGAAAAGTAGGACTTCTGTGAATAGAGGGTATCAGCAGCCTTCTGTGCCAGGGACTCTTGCTGTACTGAATCGATGACGACTTTCTGTTGGAAACCAATGAGGGAATTGTCTTGAGGCATCAAGCCATACAGACTTGAAGAGACAAGCCAGCCGTGGTTGAGCGGCCGTGCTGCTCCACAATGTGCTCCTTTGAGCTCCCGAGCCCTGCCTTGTGTTTGTGCAGCGAGGGCCCAGAAGATTCACCAACTGAGAAAGAAGCTGTTCTGCATCATTGGAAACTTGGGCCTGCGAGGAGAGGTTCATCGGGGAAAAAACAAAGCAGAAGACTTAAGGGAAATACTGCGTAGCGGATGCTTCCTCCTCCAAAAGAGTCCCTTTAATACTCTGGTGACTGTATTTCTTCTTTTCTTTTAAGATCTTCAATTGCTTTTTAAAGGTTTTTAAGTCTGTAGGAAGTAAACACGTGGATATCTCAAGCTCTTTTATATTTGCTCAGTATACACGGTAGGTAGAGGTCACAATTTGTGAATTTTATCTTGATTTTTGCTTTTTTTCTCTTTGTCAGTGTTTTTTGAGACTAGGGAAGCATAATTGAAAGGTAGTTACACYGTACAATTTACTTGATATTGTCTTCTAGAGACTGGCTTGTCTGTTGGTAGAACAGTTTATTCATAACTTGAATGAGACTTGTGTTGTTGTTAAACCAGGATGGGACGGCTTCTTGGTTGCRTGTTCTTGTGGAAGCTGAATGGGTTTCATGTGGTCTTGGACAGTATATTTGATTCTCTGTGTGGCATTCTGAAACAATCTATATGTCCACGGACACTTTCAATTTATAATAACCCAGTAGACTAACATGCAGATAATTTCCCAGCAATTAACATCTTGCTGGTCTGAATCTTTCTAATATCTCAATCCATCTGGTCATAATCCTCAGAAAAGTCTCTGTGCCTCAGCCATTCAGGGATATAGCTATTCTTACTCATAGTCATTTTGCTATGATGGTCTTAATGGTTCAGAAATATTCAACAAAGCCCATTTACTTGCTCAATTCATGGTTTATTACATTTCTACCAAGACACATAGTGGATAAATCATTTCAAAGTGCACTTGAAGTAGCCATAAATGGCATCTGAAAACCCTTCCAAAGTAGTRCAGTGTTGGCAGTCTGCATTTGGATTAATCAAGTAAGCATAGCTACTATTTTAATATTMTTCTAATTGAGCATTAAGAAGACAGAGGCATCTTGGCAGTGAAAGACTAGAAAAAAAATTGGCCCTCAAAATTTGTCCTTTCTCTGTTGTAAAAAAGATGTTTCRTTCCGGGAACAAATCAATGCACCAATGAGCAGTGATCCGCAGTAGGAGCCCGCATCTTGTTTCGGCACGTATTTGTGCCAGTGCTGGACAGAACAAGGTCTGCATGAGATCTTCCTGAGGTGAATGGAAGGCACTTCCACATCTGTTTTATTACTGAGATTTTTACACCACTTTTGGGTTAATGATGCATTTTGGCACACCTACCCTATAATGGCACTGTTCTTCTGTAGATTGACTTGACATATTAACTACGCCGCAACAGCTATGGAAGAGGAAAGGGATGGGAAGGTTCACTCAGGAGAAGGAGTAGAAGAACATCGTCTAAGACAGGCAAAAGTCACTTTGACAAGAGAAAGGCTCCGATTACCTAAGCATGTGTGTTTTACTCTTGATTTACAAGGAAGTTAAAAAAAATCAAATAAAGAAAAGTAATTCTGTGGCCACTAACCTTTTCAGAAAAAGCTGACTTCGCTCTTGTGATCTGGTGAGACAAGAGAAGGGAGCTGGCKTGGACCCAGAAGCTCTCTCCGATCGTTCAGCTAATAAGCTCTGTGTTCCGAGCCTGGTTTAATGCAGTATATACAATTTTTGGATCTGAGCAAGCTCATCCCCTGCCGCCTTTCTGCATAGACAGGGCAAGTTTGGGCCCATCTGCAAAGTACAGGTTGCTACTACTCAATCTTACAGTGATGTCCTGGGGGTCAAACCCACTGTTACCTTGGGCACAGTGGAGCACCAGGCATCGTATTTGCCTTACCAGGTGTACACGGCTCTAGTGCAGTTCATCACCCTTGTTTTCTGCAGGCGCTGGGAAGAAAGGGGCTCGTCCTGAAGGTGATTCTCCTAGGTCACCCCTTTCCTCTGAACACACAGGAGGTCTGGAGTGACTGGCTGAGGTGTAGATCTCTACTATCAAATGCAGTGAGCGTTACTGCAGTTCACTGCATACGGAGCGAGAGGAGTGCTCATTCAGGAGGGTATTTAGTCTTGTGGCAGCCCTTGAGCGAATGACATTAGAAAAGAAAGGAGGAAATTTTAGATATGGTAACTACGAGCAGAATTTTCATGTTAAAATTTGAGATATCAGACAGTTATTTTCCTGTAGGAGGTAAAACCTCTTACATGGCTTTTCAGTTGCAATCTTTCATCACTGTGGGAAAAAAAAAAATGTTTTTAGAACCTACTAATTTTGTTTTGAGTATTCTCCTCTCACACACGTATTCAGCCTAGTCCTGCTGACCGGTGCACGCTCATAATCAGATGTGCTTAACCTGCGAGTTTAAATGCTACAGATGCAAAAGCCTGGAGCTTATATATTTGTGAAAAGGTGAAAATAGACAGTGGTTTGGGGAAAAGGAGCAAGGTGGCCAGTGTTGGGATGGACGTGTTGCATGAGGGCAGTATGTGTATGCATGATAAATTCCTCAAAATGTGCAAAGTCATTAGAAGTGTGTAGGGGGTTACCAAGGAGAGAGTTACTGAGAGGGAGAGGAAATCATGAAAACATCCATTTTCTTTTTCTTTTTTTTCTAAAACAAATAAAAAAGAGTCTTTTGTGTTTAATTCTGATTGTGATTCAGAAGAATCTGCTCAGGATTTGGAAGAAACCTGTAGTCTCTCCTGGAACTGCATGAAGGCAGAAGATTGACTTTGTTGGTGCTGAGCATCAGGCCTTGGGTTTCCAGGCAAAAGAAGAGACTAACTGGGACCTGGCTCAGGGAGACCTTAGGTGCTCTCCTGGCTCATCTCTGTTGGAGACCACTGGTTTGTTACAGACATTGGTGTCGGGGACCAAAGTCCCTCGTCGGTCCCTACTGCTCTTATTCCTCGCTGTGAGGTTGCACCTCTCCCAGTCTGCTCAACCCTAAGCCTTTCCCGTCAAAATAGTCCAGGAGAGATGTCCGTATAGAAGCCGTTAAGCTGGGCCAGGCGCGTTGGCTGGAGGCACGGCGGCAGCGATGGGAGCAGTTAGGCTGGCGGATGTGGTCGGAGGAGGTTGTCCTGGCTCGGCCTCAACCAGCGCAGGATGCGCGTTGTCCTCGTGGCAGGAGGCAGCGTGGGGACCCGCTGGGGCTGCCAGGCCTTGAAACGCCGTGGGAGGAGCATGAGCGTAGGGACATGAGGCGGAGAGGGACCTTCCCTCGCCTTGGTGGCAGCACCTGAACCTCCTTCCCTGATCCCCCAGTGTCTGCACGAGGGAGGTGTCACCTCACTGCTTGGATCTCGCGGTGGTGCCAACAGCAGGCGCGGGGCCCTCCTTRCTGCCCCTGAAGGCTGTGGAAGCCGAGGCACGAAGCGGGAAGGGGTTCCATCCCATACCTGTCCTCATAGCTGCAGCTGCCACGGTGGCTGTCACTGTGTGGGCACCACAGCTGCCTCTGCCACCAAGGCCCTGTCCCCCATCCTGCTGCCTCGCTGCCTTGTAGCCTTCAAGTTCGTGYTGCAGGATGTGCAGGGGGGTAAATCTGCGCTGTCTGTAGGGTCCCAACAGAGTTAGTTTTAGCGTCTTGAAAATACGCTAATGTACAAAGACATTTTTCCTGCAGTTTAATGATCTGCTCTGGAGGTGGGGGAACTCTCCATGCCTCATGATTCCCTGGTCATGTAAGGGGCAGAGGGGACACTTTGAATCTCCTCCCATCCTTTCCTCTTGATCTGCTTTCAAACYTAGTTCCCTTCCTCACCCCCTGCTTCTCTCCCATCCTGTACCCYGGTCCCAGACATCTTCTCCCTCCTCTGCCCACTCTTCCCCAGCAAGCAGTTGAACTCACAATTTACTTAAAAGCAACGTGAGCCTTTGCGTTGTCAGCAAGGTGCAGTTTGCTTTTCTCYCTGAATGAATTTTAAGGAGCAATCGAAGGGGATTTTAGGAAAATGTCTCCTGTTCACTTACAGATTTCTGCCAGGGCAGGTTTCAAACGAACCAGGAGGCTGGTTCAAGGCATAAAGTTAGCCAGGTGTTGATGACACCAGCCCACCAAAGAACTGTTTTAGCTGGGCTTTCAGGCCGTGCCTGTCTCAGCCTAATTGGAAGAGCGGATGTTATCCAGGGTGACGTACAGACACTGACTTTGACATCGTCATTCAATGGCCAGGAAGGCCGGCTGTGCTGTGTGACTGAGCTGGGCCCTGTGGCTCAGGTCAGCTGGGGCATGGTCAAAATGACACTTCAATCCTCCACTCTGTGCAGAAAGAGGAAAACTGTCGACCCTGCAGAGAGCTGGGTGTTCAGGGAGCCGYGTCGCCCTTGCCCTGCGCTCGCCTCAGTGCGGGGTCCATCACTAACCCTCTCCTCTGCCCCTGGGGACGCCACGGTTCAAAGAATGTGAGCAAGCCCATGGATTTTATCAGGCTTAGAAGAGCCAGGTTTTAAACAGAAAAGGCTTTCAACCCTATCTTCAATGGATTAGTGCTGGTATGAGGATCATCTTTGCCTTTCCATGCTGCTGGTGCTCCTGCTTCCCACCAGTTGACCACCCTGGCTGTTTATCTTATCAACCACTTTCTATATGTGCTTACCTTGTGCATGTTTTGGCCTAAGGAACAGCCTCATCCTGCAAATGTTTGTCCCTGGCTCTGCTCCTCTGACATCTGCAGCGGAGCAGCGGGGCCGGCTCTTGGCTGAGGCCTTCGCAGCAGCAGCTGCTGCCTGTTTGGGGCAGGGATCTTCCTTTCCAAGCTGTGTGTCGGGCCCTGTGCACGCAGTGTATTTTTTCCTAATGACCTTCCAAGATAAAAGGCAGTGRTGATGACAGCCACCGTAAGGACTAATTAGCCCAAAGCTTCTGTCTCATTCGGTGTCATCCACATGTTGTCCCGTTGACTGCAGTCCAGTTTTCCACGCGCTAAAGCTGACACACAGGGATRGGGATGGGGTCTCTCCCGCAGCGTGTGGCCGGGGGGCTGCCGCTCGGGCCTTTGATGAGGTGTGTGATCTTTGGCCAGCACAGCTGTGCTGACAGAAGTCCCCGGCACAGGCTGCTGCTGCCAGCAGCAGCAAAACCCCATTTTTGCAGGCATGGTCGGGGGGAGAAGCCGTCGTGTAAATTCAGCCTTGCCCGTGGGAGCCCTTTCGGTGCTGAGCCCTCTTCACCCGTCTGCAGCAGCAGCCTCCCTAGTCGAGAGCTGGCCCCGGTAGTCGCATTCCTTTATTTTTGCAGTTGTGAGGTTCCTGTTAGGAAGTCAGGACTGTGCTTGCTTCTATTTTTTTTTTCTGCTCTTTTTTTTTTTCAATTCAAAGACTTACTTGGATGCATTTTTTCAATGTACATCATGTTCCCGAGCAGGCTTTGATCTTGTTAATCTTTTCATCTTTGCATCAATCTGTTGGGCGAAAATGCTGGGACGTGCGTTTATTGTGGTGTGGGGGTTTCTTTGGGGTTTGTTTTCCTTTTTACATAGTTTAGAGGAGTTTTCTCTCCTGAGGCTCACCCTCTGGCTTGATCCTACATGAAAGTTGACCACAGATGTGTCAGGTGCTAGAGTGCCAATTTAGGCCCTATTTTTGAATTTTATTTGCAGGGATTTCCTGATCTCAAATGAAAGCTTTTTTTTTTCCCCTCTTTCCTCCCATTAAGATTAAGAAAACATTTGAGGCCTGTCTGCGTATCTAGTTGTGGCTTTTGTCCCTGCCCATCTCCAGGAGGCAGGTTGCAGGCCAGCTTTGAACCCCGGATCTTGAGGTTGCTTCACCACACAGCAGAGTCTGGCCTGACTTGCCTGCTCCCTCTGTSCATGTGATTAGGCTGAGCAATCCTTGTGCTAATGCTGTGGTATCATTTGGTAGGTTCAGAACACGAGGAGGATGATTCACATCTGGCTGCGTTTGGCCACGTAGACCAACCTTCATCTGGGTTCCATTCATACGCTCTTCTCCTCTAGTTCTTTCCATAGGTGTAGACCCCAGGTAACACTTCCATAGTTAAGCCTCAAATGTATTCTTCCTTGTGCTGCTGGCTATAGCAAAATCCCTTCCATGGATGAAGAAATTGCTGTAAAGTAGTATTCTGTAAGTATAACTTTAGCCCAAGTACAATAAACTTTACCAGTGTGCCTGTATCCAGTATATGGTGGGACTAGGTCCTTTGTATTAATTAGCTGTGCCAGCTATACAAACTTTTAGGCCACACTTTGATATTAATTTTAGCTGGAACACCAGCTAAGAAGAGGAGTTCCTGGTCGTGTGTTAYTAGCACTTTGTTCTCCCTGGCACAGTTGAACTGGACTGTGGAAATGGTTTAGCTGAAAAGTTTGTAGGCATGTGTATGTATTTGGGGTAAGGTTGTTTTTCCRCCAGCTCAGTTCCCTCATTCTGCTCACAATAACACATGCACAAAAAGGGTTTTTTGCTGGCACTGGCCAGAGGTCTTAGTGAGGACACCAGGGAGAAATTGTAGGAGGAAAGATAGTTTTGAGGAGGAGGAGGAGCTGTTTGGCAACCAAAAAAAGATCTAAAAGCAAACCTGTTACCAGTTTACCAATTCCTTTGGTTCTGACTACTACAGTGTGGACCAGGACACACAGCTTGTGGTGATGAGGTGTACGTTGGGCCGGAGAAAGTTGGAACGTGAACACCAGCCACCTGGTGCATGGGCTGCCAAAGCACAGAGCCTGCTTTGAATGGTTTCCCCATCAGAGGGACCCTCACTTAAACGCTTCTGTGTGGGCCAGTGACTTGCTCAAGGACTGYGGGGCTGGACTGAGGTGTTGTCCTTGCTGTGTAAGGACCTTTTCARAGCAGAAAGAGTAGGATGCATCTTTTTTGTTGTCCTTTATCTTGTTGACCCATTGCATGGAAGTGTAAATGTGTTGGTTTTTAAAAACATAATGCATTTCCTTGTCCACCTTGTCTTTTACCTAGGTCCTGAGGGAGTCTAATAAATTAGCTGAAATGGAGGAGCCACCTTTGCTACCAGGAGAAACCATTAAAGACATGGGTATGTGTAAAGTATATCCCTTATTGCCTRCTGAGTAAATAGAATATCCACAGAGCAAAATATTATGGTGCTCATTCCCCAGCAACAGCACATTGCTGATGTTTGGAGGCCCATGGTCAGGCTGATTCATTAATCAAGTCGTTATGAATGCTGCGAGCCAAGGTAACTGCGTATCTGCCCTTAACATGGAGCGAATGCAAAGCAGCTCGGCATATTTTAGCATCAGTGATGAGAGATTGAGACAGTTTGTGCTGCATTTGCATTCACTGTGTCCTGAGAGCACACAGATGGATTACTTCAAGGTGCGCTCACCACAGAGTAACTTCTTACTCTGGTTGACCTAACATAATTATGTGTTGAATCTCTATCAAAATCTGCAGGAAGGTTGTGCTGCTATTGCAGTTAGTTTTAGTGCTGTGGAGGTAGGTGTTTCCCCCCCCTTTTTTTTCTCGGACAGATTGTGTGACATGCAGCAGCTTTGCTGATGCTCCCTACTGTCTGCAAGTTTGAGTAAACCTCTTGATTTATTTTCTGTAAGAGATTTTGTATTCACTAGTTTAGCAGTGTTGGCATTCTCCTTCATTGTGTTCCCTCCCTCTTAAAACCAAGAAAGCATCTTTGGTCCTAAAAGGAAAAAACTTATTTCTTCTCTCCACTCCTTCCCTAAAGACTCTGAGCTCTTACTCCAAACAAGCACATGCAGTGCAGACTGAYGTGTAATTCTTCCTGTGGGTCCTGAAAGCCTTGAGAGCAAGACCATATTTTGGAGGGCTCTGGGCAGTGGTCTAAGAGAACAGGGTCTCCAGGACTTTTGCCTCTTWACGAATGATCCAACGAGCCATCTAAATCCATAAAAGCAGCTTAAAGAACAGACCAGGCAGCAGCCATCAAGTCCAATAAGAGCTTAAAGGTAGAAAAAAGCAGTGTTATTCAACAACAATATTGTATCCAGTTAAAACTAGCAGGTAGGTTGGGTGTGATTCTCTTTGTGTTTTATCAGGAAAATTATTTCAGTTAACAGTTAGAACTAGGGCAAGACTGGCCTTATCAAAAAACAAAATCCATAAGAAGTGATATTTATAAATYCCGCTTTCCAGTATCTTTCTCCCATATGGATTCTCTTATAGCTAACAAAAACTGAGGTTATTAGCCTTTCCCTTGGTATTAGCACCACAGCCTCTCTCTTGGTATCCGTTTTCCTAGACAGTGAAGGAATTTAATACCTTGGAGATCCCTATCTGTTGGACAGAGACTGCTGAAATCATGCAACAAGGGTAGGGTTCAGGTCAGACAAGCAGACACCTATCCATGTGTGTACCCGTGCAGTGTGGTTAACTAAAATTGTTTCCTTAGGAAAACAGGCTAATAAAATGCAAACATGGAGAGGGGTAGGGCTTTTAAACTGCCAAGACTGGTGTCTGAGATAATGGCAAGGATCCCTGGAACCTGGAAAATACTTTTCTAACATCTTCCCTTTTGACTCACAATTGCTGTTCCTTTTTAAATGTATATGCACGCTCTTTTCATACCTACAGATTTTGCTTTATTTTTTAGAACTTTTTCTCAGACTTACAGAGTGGTGGAAAGCTAAGGGGGCTGCTGTCCTCCATGTGGTGTGCTTCATGAGCCTGCCTTCCTGGGTTAGCCTCCTCACTGAAAAATGTTGTTGAATGATTGGCTAACAATGAAATAATTTGAGTTTAATTGACCTTCCAACAAATGCACTTCTCTTAAAAGGAATAAATAAATAAATAATAAGAGTGCCAGCATGTGTATTTTAGCCAAAAACTCTGAGAGATACCAAAACCAGGTTGCTGCTGCACTGCATGCTTTGTCTGCTCACCCATTTTTGACTTTTAAGAATCCTCTGCATGTCCAATTCTGGTGAGTCAGTGACAACTCTGTGGAGGCCGAGCTGATGCAAGGATGATTCAGGTGTCTGAATGAAAAAGGATGAAGAAATCGGAGTGCCTGTTGTGACACCCCCCGGTGCAAGGGCTCCTGTACGTGGTGGTGGCTGTCACCTGTCGGACAGGAGGGAACTCCCTCTCCCATTTCACCCAGCCCTTGCAAAACGKGTCCCTTAGGATCTTAATGTTATTCGGATGGTCTTGTGGGTTTGTTTTCTTTTTCAGACTTCATGGATGTGACAGAAAGGGTCTCCTTCTGGCAGGATTTCTGTGTGTCTGAGGAGTATTACTCCTGCTTAGTAATAGCATAAACTGCAGCACAAGCAGCCAACTGTTTCTAGTGACAGAAAATGCGATGGGTCACTGGTGGGAGGCAGGGGGAGGGAAGCAGCTTGAAGGTTGGCATTTTTAATTGATATAAAMCAGAAGGGCAGTTAGGGGAGGTGTTTGCTGTGGAAAACCAGCAGCACCTCTTGCCTTTTGCTGGAACAAGTGAGAAACGTTTGAGGCATTTTAAAAAGGGGGCTGTTTTGAGTCACCATCACTCAGGTTCAGAAATAATTGAATTGTTGCAGGGAAACTTGATCRCTGACTTAAGACTCAAAATCACTGGCAATTGGGTGCTATACAGATTTTTGGCTGCTGTAAATTGATGTAGCTCCGCTGGCTTCAATTAGGGCCTTTAGCCTGCAGAGCCTCCATCCTGGGGCTGATTCTGAATTTAGGGTGCACAGAAGGACCCAAATTTGCTAGAAGTCATTTGCAGGAGAACTCGTTTCTCTTGTTCTTTATGGCACAAAATAGATTGCCATAGGAATATATAGCATTTTTTTTTGCAGATTTTTATTCAGCTTCAAAYGCATGCGTTCAGGGCAGGAAGTGTCTCCCCTTTTTGTACAGGGTGTCCTCAACCAGTGGAAATGCATTGCCCAGTGCTAGTCCACAGGCTGCAGCCACCCAGGGCCTTTTGCACTGAGTCAGCAGTTTCATGTGCACACACAGGGGTCCAGGTGAGCTGCTTGCCTGGAGTTTGATTAACACCAGCAGTCTGATTGTCTTAACAGGAGTGAAACTTGCATGATAGCGCTAGGCAGGAGTCCCAGAAGCAGCTTGTTTTCATTTCATGGGCTGAAAAGTAGAGCCCTTAATGTTGCTACTGTCAGAATTTGGCTTTCATAAGTTAACCAGAGAACTGACCTTTCTTTTTTCTTTTTTTCCCTCCCCCTTCCTATTCTGAAGCTAAGGATGTTACTTACATCTGCCCCTTCACTGGCGCAATCAGAGGAACTCTTACTGTTACCAATTATAGGCTGTATTTTAAAAGCATGGAACGGGTAAGCTTTTGAAACCATCTGCTTTTATTGGTTATATGATATAAAATGTGTCTTTTCAATCTTTAGCCCTAAGGTCTATTTTTTTAGTATAATTCCATGTGTATCATGTCTATATGTTTGGGAATATGGATGTAAGGGAACAGCATCTGGTTTTGTTTCTTTGTTTTTTTCCCCTCCCTCATTAAACTCACAAATTTCAACTGTCTACAGGACCCTCCTTTTGTCCTAGATGCATCTTTAGGTGTAATAAACAGAGTGGAGAAAATCGGAGGTGCTTCCAGTCGTGGGGAGAATTCCTATGGGTTGGAGATTGTGTGCAAGGTAATTTTTTGTCTGTGTTTTAAAGTAGGAGAAGAGAGAAAGTCTGTTCTAAACGGTTTTCTCTGTAATGCTAAGGGAAGTTCTCCAAAGTGTTTGCAGTCAGGATGGCTTCACACATTTCAAAAATGTCTGGTTTCAAAAGTCCTTCCAAGGATACTCCAAGTCTCCTAATTAGAGATGAGACGCAAACCTTTATTCAAGTTTTATGCTAAGATCATTTCTTCCTCATAGTAGAAACCTAGGACTGTATCCCAGTAATTCATGTCTGAGTTTCCTGTGTTGCCATCATGATCTCCCAGAAAGACTCCTGTCCCTGTGGAATAGAGGATGGGTTTCACTGACCTGCGCTTGAAGAGCAAAAACAGGGCAAGTTTTACCCTGAATTGTTTGCTTGTCTCCACCTGCTGTTGTACTTGGGTGAGGGGCTTGGCAATAACCTTGTGCCCCGCTTCAGGCCAGTCTTTCCCTTCTTTCAAGATAGTTCCCATTCAGGTCTACTTCTCAGTAGCTCACAGAATCACTGAAAGGGCAATTTTTAATAAAAATTGGTTATCACCTCTTGGTGTCTAATAATCTTGGGCCCACAAAGTAAATAAACTCACTGTCCCCAGCTGTATGTCCATCCTACTCCCCACAGTAGCAATGTGGGGAAAAGTGAATTCTGAYCATGGTGGGTCTCAGGCTGCCTAGAGCTGCAATTTCACACCCCCGGTCTGGTTTGGAGTGAACACTGGTTCCCTTGGTAGGAAACCCAGGCACAAACCTCAGGAGAGATCTCCTGGCCCTACACACACCAGGCCAGAACACTTGGCCCAGGAGATACTGTCCTTGGTGTTGCCAGCAGAGCAGTACAGACCTGGTTTATGCATCCTGAAATTTGCTGTGTCTGAAAGCAATTACCTAATCTAAATAATGTAAGACAGTGAAGTCTTTTGCTGTCTCTCTCATTCTCTGACTTACTGTATAATCTTCATATGCTTGAACTTGATAGTTTATTTCCTGCTAGTGGCTTTTGAACTGTTTATTACAAGGGTTTGCATTTTGGCCTTGCCTGGAAAATCTTGGCATCTTAAATCTTGGCTTTATTTCATTTCTGAATTTGGTTTTGTAGATGAGAACAGAAGAGAGGTCTTGCGTTACTTCCCTTTGCAGAAGCTGTGCTGCTGTGCAAAGGGAAGGAGTTCTGCATTTCAAATCTCTTCTCTAGTGCTCTGAGAAAGAGAGGGGGGCTTTGAAGGGACGTGGCCCTTCTGAGAAAGGTCTGGGGGGSTTGGGCTCCCCGTGTGCAGTAGCTGCAGGGCAGTGTCCTGCTCAGAGCCAGGCTGGCTGTGACAAGCGATACTTCATGAGTCAGGGCACAGCCCCTGTGCCCCGCAAGAGCTGGGACAGCGGCCTCGCACAAAGTCCTGCTGACCAGGGAGAGCTCCTTCTCCAACCAGGTCCCTCCGACGTTTCGGCAGGTAGGAAGCCTCGAGTAAAGTCAAGGTGCTCCTGCTCAGGCGCTTCCATGTGCGCCGTCCATTCCTGCAGGTTGATGCAACGTTTGGAGGCTGCTGCTGGCCACTGAACCAAGCCGAAAGTYGCAGTGCAGCTCTGTTCAAAGGATATAAACTAGGGCTAGGAAGAGCATCGTGGTGACTCTGTCTTGAATGATGGCTTTTTGGAGCTCTTTTGTATGTTGAAGTGCCTRAGATACCTGTGACTTGATCTTCCTCTTCTAGGATATTCGAAACTTGCGGTTTGCTCATAAGCCTGAGGGGAGGACCAGACGATCCATATTTGAGAACTTAATGAAATATGCATTCCCAGTTTCAAATAATCTGGTACGTTTGGGTTTTTTTTGATGATACTAAAACATGCAGAGTGGCAGTAAGCAGCTTTGTTCAGTACCATCTATTTGTATGAGGTGATTTTCCCTGAGGGAGTAGAAATGATGGCTTTTAAATCCTTCCTAAAATTATTTCTTTTGGAATTTCAATTGTATAGAAAACAGAGAAAGTTTGTGAATTCTGTCGGGGACGGGAAATGACTTATTGATGCTCACATCCCTGTAATGGAGGGAGAATGTTCAAAGCACAGTGATTTCCATCAGTTAACAGCTAATGTTCACTGTGCTGCTCTCAGATCTGAAACAGTGCTTATTTGGTTGGGTTTTATTTGTTTTTCTTTCTTTTTTTTTCCCTGTAATTGTTACTTCAAATACCAGTTGAAAGAATATGTAAGAGGCTTCTGGACCAAGTGTTCTTTTCTTTCTCTTTTTAATTTAAAAATAAGCTTGTCTTGTTAATAATATACTAGGTAATAGGCAAGCAAGATAAAGGAGACYGGGCAAGGTATGTAGTCATTCTGATTACCTTGTACAGGAAGTGTGTTGATTTTTTTTTTTTTATCACAAAACCCTAGAAGAAAAATCATCCAGAAGAGGGGAGAGAAAAGTGTCCAGTCATGTGTTATTACCTGAGCTATCAAATGTCTGGAAACTGGYTTTGAGTACCTAATGATAATTTGTCTTTTTTTCAGCCACTTTTTGCRTTTGAGTACAAAGAGGTTTTCCCAGAAAATGGGTGGAAAGTCTAYGACCCCATTTGGGAGTACAGAAGACAGGTAGGTACTGCACCATATACTTTCTCACCCTTTTTGCTCTTCAGAAGTGGGGCGTTGTGCTGCAGTAATGACAGATTGCATGGGGTGAAGAAAGATGCCACGGGTGAATTCTTGCAGTCTGAGCTCAGACATTTTCTCCATGCTGCAGTGATTGATGGCAGCAGTACAGGTGTGCAAAGAGTAGCATCCATTGACGCATCAGTAGGAAATTACTCAGACTACAGCTAACTTTGAGGCTTTAGGAGAAACACCTATTGCTTTGTCTTAGTCATCAGCCACTGCCGGCAGTGAGAAGCTCAGGGTATTTTGCAGGTATATRAGCTATATATATAAACTGTATATATATTTATAACAACCCCATTGTTCAGTTTCATATCAAAGTCCTTGCTTGTATCAGTTTTGATTCTTTCCATTAAAAAGAGCTTTTTTTTAAAAAAAAAAAACAAAAAAAACTAGGAACTATAAAATACTTTAAACAGGAGGGAAAAAAATAAAGGTAGAATGCCTTCATTTTCTTGGGGAATTTTTGGAGGATCAGCCTCAAGAGAGCTGTAATTAACTACAGCTTGGAACAGGCAGATGGAGGGTGTCCAGACTAGGCTGGTCAAAGATGTTAATGGCTGTGAAGTGGCAGGCTGTCATTTAGGAGCATCAGGATATTCTGGGATAAAAGCTTGAGCGGTCCTTYCTGAGGAAAATAGAGAAGGGGTTTATTATTACTATTATTATGTTTGTAATGAGATGAYTCTTGTCATAAAATTCTCAAGTTGACAAAACAACACCATTTGGGGACCTGGCCACAATAAACTTTTGCTGCGTGCAGATCTGTCAGGATAAAAYCAATTTTCCTTTGTAAAATTAAGAAATTTACAGCATGTAATTTAAAGATTTATTTGGATCTTTCATAAAACAGAACAAAAGAAATCTTGTGACCTCATGTAGATGCTCATCTGATTCCACACTCCTAAAATCTAAGCTGGGGATTCATTTTACCAGCATTAGCTTTCTGAAAGCTGGGCATGCATTCTTGCCTGGTTATCTACGCCTGTCATTAACAGATGGGGAGAGAGAGATTCCCTATTGGGAGTGATTTGTTCCCTCCTAAAATAGCTGCCTAAGATCACAGGCTTCTAGGTTGCTAAATGTAGGTGAGATTAATCCTACCTCTGTTGTCTTCATTGCAAAAATGTGTATATTTTGCGATGAGACACAGCCATCTAAAATCATGGTAGGGACAAAGTCTGGTTAATAGCTATTTCTAATCAACAATGCAACTCGTATCTAAGATTGACCTTCACTGGTAGGACCAAATAACACAATGATTATTTGGTTCCTTTGGAATCGTGCATCTCTGTTTATAAAGAAGGATGTGCAGCCCAACCTGTAGGCGAAAGATATTTCTTTATATGACCAAGAACTTTGCAGACCTTTCTGCTGTCAAAATACTCAGTGTCCCGTTGAAAAGCACAGCATTCGTTTAGCTAAGCCTCAGTTAAAACATAGCAAGTACAAAATACATTCTTACAGTTCCTGGGAAGAAGGAAAGATGGCGTTTGAGTTTGGAATTAAATTCTTCCAACTTCTCAGTCGTGGCATTTCTCTTTTTAAGATGCAGGCTGTGCACGTTACCTTTTATTTTGTATCTTAGTTACCTGGTGAATGGATACACAGATGTTCTAGTATGTGATTYGCAGTATTTCATGGTCTTCCTGTAAAGGAAATAGCTCTTGTAAGTCACAGTACCTTTGTGAGTGACACGCTTTACAAGCAGCAGTGCTACACAGGTGACATTGCTGCAACCCATTCCTCTTTTCTAGTGACCTGCTTTTGTGTAATATTTGAGTAGACATAAAAATCCTAGTGTGGCTGCTATTGTGTCAAGAAACGAAACAAAGGTCAACATGCTATCAATCTGCTGATATTGATAATTGCAAAAATGTATCCCAAACATTATTTTTTTTTCTTTTTGCAAATGAAGCCTGTCTGAATTCTACYCACAATGGACCTCAGTCATTCCCATTCCAGATCACACAGTCTGTCTTTTCCAACAGCTTATCTCCGGAGGTGATCAACATCATCTGCTGAAGAAGAGGCAAACTCTGCTGCACTGGACATTTATTTTGTGATCTGGCCAGGAAGAGAATTTCATTCTTTTCATTAGACTTGATTTAGGTCCTGTAGCATGAAGCTTTATGTCCTCTCTCGAAGTTGTAGATGTTTCGGTTTGTTAGTTTAATTTTGGCATTTATAACTATGGATGTACAATTTATCTGCATAGATGTCTTTTTTTCTTTTTTTAATCCAACTAGGTTCTGTTCAAGTAATAACAAATCCTGAAATAAATCAGGACTGTGTCCTGAACTGGCAGTGGGATTTTTTAAGAGTGAAGGAAAACTGGCATCATCGAATCAGATAATGGGATTGTCTGTCTCTGACTGTATGAATTGTGATCAGAAACAGAAGAGTGGAACATATGCACTATCTGCAGGACCTCTGGAACAGGTTTAAAAACAATATAGAAGACCTGGCTTGGAGCACAAGCAATCCAGCAATACGATTGGGCTTTAACTTGGTACCTCTCAGGCCAAGTCAGTCAGTTTTGTGTGGGAGCAGGAACCCAGAGAGAGGGGAATGGAGCAAAATTAGAAGCCAGCTACCAAGCATCCAGAAGAGATGTCCAGGGTAGGGTCCGTAGTAGATTCTCTGTCTCCACTGGTATGTAGGATGATTTTTTCTCTTTTCTAAGGTTAGTATAATATGATGATATGATAGAGGCTGTGGCGATTAAGAAAGGCAGTCAGTAAACTCCAGACTTCTCTGTTAGTGTTTTGGAGAAAGATGGAAATATGTAACTTATTAAAAATCTGTGATTGTGTAAAACTATGGGGAGTCATAAACAACCTGTAGAGAACAAAAGGAGCTCAGAGAGGTTTGGGATTTAGTCAGTAAGTGAAATCACATGTGGCAAATGAAATTTAAAACTGAAATTGCTCCCTGATTTTTATTACATGCGGACTGGCAGAGTATTAAACAGACTTGCAAAGTGAATAAGACTCATTTGAAACCAAAAGGCCTTTAGATCCCTTTGCAGTAACTTAAAGCTTTCATTTTCCTAAACAAGGTGGGRAGCGGTTGGAAAATATTACAAGGAGCTGTGAAGTTTGAAATGTGCGAGGTTTCCCCAYAGAAGTCCTGATCAAATCCTATGATCTGGTCAGATATGCCAGGGAGTAACAGGGTATGGCCACAGTATGTGGTTTTCAGGGAAAACCTAGAAATGAATACTTGAATAGGAGCTGGAAATGCCAAGGACTAGTGTACAACAAGGGTGTGGGAGAGGTAGAGCACAGGAACAGATTCCTACTGAGAAATGCCAGATACAATTTAGATGATAAAAATCAAGAATTGAGTTGTTGAATGCCACRTAGTTTCATTGAGACCCTGTTTCAAACTAAAGCACGGCTTCAGTGTTAGCCACACTATGCACTAGTAGTAGTGTGTTAGTAGTAGTGCTACTACTATTACTACTAGTAGTAGTGGTGGTGTGTTAGCCACACTGCTTAGCCACAGTACRGGGCAGAGATACCAGCTTGGCTCCAGCAACTGTCCTGCTCTGGGTAGGGTTGTCACCCCAGTGCAGCGCAGGCCTGTCCGGTGCTTGGAGGTGACCAGTGGTTGTGTCTCTGTGACAGCGTATGGAGTGTTCCCAAGTGCAGGGAACACGTCCCCTCTAGGCAGACCACTGAAGGCCAAGGTGTTCTTCCTGTCCTAGCATGGTTCTGGTCCARGCTGCTACCGTCCTCCTTTTCAGTATGTTTGTTTGGGCCTCCTTAGCCATGTGCAGAGAGCCTCTCAGACCGAATATGCGTGATTGGAAGCAGAACTCGACTATTTACTGTCTAACACCCCAGAAAAAAATATCTGGGATCTATTAGTCTTACCAGCTCACAAAAGGTACCTGAGGAGCATTGCTGGCCAGGCAGGCATGAGTCAGAGGAGCGTGATCAGCCTCTGCACCTGCCTCAGCTGGGTTTTTGTTGCCATCTTCCCCAGCACAACCAGCCCCAGACATAGGGGAGCCAGGTGTCAGTGCTCAGCTAACAATTGCCCATTAGGCTCTCATCTTTTCTTACAGGATTTTTCACCTTGTCAAGGTGATATTTTCCTTCTCGAATCTTATGTATAAATACCTGAGGGGAGATTGTAAAAAAGATGAGGCCAAACTCATCTCAGTGGTGGCCAGCGCTAGGACAAGRGGCAATGGGCTCAAGTTGAAACACAGGCAGTTCCATGTCCATGTGAGGAAGAACTTSTTTMCTGTGRGGGTGAYRGAGCCCTGGAACAGGCTGCCCAGARAGGYTGTGGAGTCTCCTKCTCTGGAGATCTTCCAAACCYGCCTGGCTGCCACCCTGTGCTCTGGGTGTCCCTGCTGGAGCAGGGAGTTGGACTAGATGATCCCTAGAGGTCCCCTCCAACCTCAGCCATCCTGTGATTCTGAGAAGCCCTGAGCTACGAGTGATCCCCATCTCGACAAGCCTTGTCCTCAGTCTGTGATTTCACGTTTCTTATCTTCCTGTAGACATTCTCGCAGCTCTTTCTCGTAGCTTTGCAAAGTTCTTGGCAGTCCAAGACAAGGTTATGCAGCTGGGCCATATCAGAGCCAGGCCCTGGAACAGACAATTGAGCCACTAGGGAGAAAATATTAAAGAGGGAGTTTTAAAAGGGGGAGAGAGGATTGCAAAGCCGACTAGCATTTTCCCAAACTATCCTTGGATACAGTTCAGAAGCTGGCACAAGCCAAGGGACCTCCCAGTAGGTAATTTAGGAGAACTGCCTTGTTTTGAGGATAAGAGATTTTAATAGTATGGATATGCGGTGCTTAGTGCCAATCAGTCTTGGTAAGAACAGAAGTRGACACATTTAATTTACTAGCAGAGGTGTGTCCATGCTGCCTTCCTTGTCTTGCCCTCAGGCAGCAACCAGGTATGAGCTGTCTTGAAACCAGGTCCATTAGCAGCATTAATTAACCAGGAGAAATCCTGTGCCCTGGTCAGGACTGTGTGCTCTGGTCACCTACATGGAGAGTTGGCAGTCAAATTCCATAGCAGCTTTATGTTTAGCTTTACACTGAATCTAACATGCAAGCTTGAAGGAGAACAAAGAAACAAGTCAGAGCACATGATGGCAAGTGTCCTTAGAAGATGAATATCCAATTGCTCTATGATCATCTCTTCCAGCCTGCTTTGCTTCAAGCTCTACTTGCTTCAAGTCCTTGGAGAAAGACACACTCTGGTTCCTAAGCCCTCTTGGGGTGCTGTGAATCAGGCTGCTGTATCAGGGAAAAAGGACAATCCCTGTGATGCAAGGGGAAGGAGAACCTCACTGGCGTGCAGCATCCTTTCTTTATGTGGAAGGTTGATGTGGTTTTCCTGGTGGGGTCCACAGCAGAGGAAAAATGTCGTTTGAATTCTTCATGGTGGCTGRAAGACTTATGCCTATGGAGGTGTCAGTTCTGGACCAAGCAGTGTGAAAACCATCCTGCCCAGTCCTGTGAAAAAAGGTCCTTTTCAGTACTAATGACTGCTTAATCTTTCCATGAACATTAGATGAGTTGCAGGGAAATGAGTTTTCTTCCACATAACTGCTTATCAGTTCCCATTTTCCTCATCATGCATATACCCACAGTGTAGTTTAAATTCAGATTGGAAGGAAGTCTCTGAGCGTTGTTGATGGATTCTTTGCAGAGCAATCAYATAGTTATTAGGGTTCGTTTGGGACCAGTTTTTGCATTCACCATGTTTTTTTCCAGCTAGCAATTAATCTGATCACAACTGACAAAAGGCAGGTGGCTAAAAGCAAGTCTTGCTGTTCACTGGTTGGCTGGCAGAGCTAGTGGAGCCAGCAGATCGTGTCCTTGCTAGGTGCAGCAGGTAGCCTGGAGCCATCTGGGCACCCTTCCGCTGTGAGGAGGTCGCCAGGTTGGGCTCAGACAGTGCCAGCCACAGCTTTCCTTTTAGGTACTCCTGACCCTGGCAGCAAGCAATCTTCATCCCTTGCAAAAATAGCATTTCCTTACCAGCGAGGACTCCGTTGCTGGAGGTGGTTCAGAAGCTGGATATGACCAGCATTAAACAGAAAGTCTAAGTTCTCCTCAGATTTCTGATCTGTGCTTTGTGTGGGTCAACCAGAGTTACCACAGAGTGTCTGACTTGTGTTAGATTTGTCATTTGTTTGCCCTGGAAGTCGTGATGGTGATAGTCACTATCCCACCATCCTCTTTAGAATGAAGTGCTGTTTATTAGAACACAAGTATATATTGTTTTAAGAGCTGGAGTTCCTCTAGAGCAGACTCTTCAGCTGAACAGTCTGACCGTTTCATTGCATGTAGGAGCTGGAGCACATCCGTCTTCTCACAGTCTTCTCCACAGAGGTTYTTTGTGGTAGTACGCACCCTTGCTTCAGCACACATTTACATCTCTCCTTGTAGGCATGCAGTAGCAATCTTGTCCTTTTGATCTGTTAATTCCCAGCCCTGGCCCAACTAGGAGATTCTTGTACAGGAGCTGTTGGGTCTCTTGGTGCTCRGTGTGTGCTGAAGTTGGTGATGCAAGCACACAGATTCCCTGCTCTCCTAGYGTAATTCACACTGGTGCAACCAGAGAGCTGAGATGGGGAAGGGCGCAGGAACTACATATTTCTGTCCAGATCACATTCAGCCACATAGTTATTAAGTTTCTGGTGTTTTTAGGGGATTTCACAGCTGTACCAACAAAGTCTTGTACAAGTAGGCCCAATACAGAGAACTACCTTCCAGTATATTCCCATACCAAATGTCACTGAGTAAAGCAATGTTTGCTGTGGGACTGCTCTGTGTAATACTTTTGAATTCCTTATGGGAAGTCTTAGCCCAGTAATTTCTTGGTGTCTCTTGGCATTGATTTTAGGGTATTTTASTGTTTGTTCTCTCTCCTGGTCTCCTTTCCATCCCCTTCTACTCACAGCTGCCGCTTGCCACGTTGTAGCTTTGAGCCGGGTCCCAGGAGCTGAGTGGTGGCTCTCAGCCCCCACTCTGCCCTGCTCTTGGCTCTCTTGTAAAGCCCAGGATGAGAAAGGGAAACACCAGAGAGGCTGGCAAGGGATTCCCTTGTACTACAGCTTCAGAAACCTCCACACTTAGTTGCTGAGGATGAACCTGCCTGGAGTCCTGTAACTGTCCTTTTGCTCAGTGACCTCTGCACAATGTCTGCCCCTCTGGGAGGAGACACGAAATGYACGTTATCAAGATAATGCGGTCTGCCTTTAGCCCTAAATGTCCTTCATTAACAAAACCTTCGCCTTTAACTTCAGGTCTAGGAACATTACAGTTTTGAGGTCCCAGGTAATTCATATGCTAACCTGCTGTTGCTTCTTCTTTAGGGAATTCCCAACGAGAGCTGGAGGTTGACCAAGATTAATGAGCGCTACGAGCTATGTGATACATACCCTGCCATTCTTGTTGTGCCTGTAAACATTCCTGACGACGAATTAAAGAGAGTAGCATCTTTTAGATCAAGAGGACGAATACCAGTGAGTGTGACAGAAGAAGCCGCTTTGATGTGGTTTTGCATGTACCTTTGGGCCACAAAAAATGCCAAGATTAGGTTGAGTGCATTCTCGGCAGCAAACAAATGGTCAGTGATAATAAAAGCGACAGCAACATGTTTGAGGAATTAGCAGGCAGYATTATCTGCTGCAACTACTGTTGTGAAAGGGATGTAGACTAAACCAAAACATGAAGATAAGATAACTTAGCAGAGCCCAGATTGAGTTTCAGTTCAGTTTCTGGGAAAAGCAAAATARCCCCATTTAGTTGTTCACAGTTATCTGGCCTACCCCAGCTTTCATGGTAGAAAGATACTTTTATTAGTGTGTGTAAACCTCTTAGTGAATATAATTATTACAATACAATTATAAATAAGACATGGACATTGTTATGATTATTATTTCAGTGGCAATTGAGAACCTGCTGTWATAATTCTCCAGCTTATAAAAAACTAAATAGACTCCCAAAGTKCTCAATTTTTAAATGGTGTAATATAGGGTAAGAAGTAGCCCAATGACTGCAGTTGGATAAAGCGTGCCCATGTCTCTCACAACATCAAGCAAACAGTCTGCCTCCTGCTTAAAAGCCAGATTTAAATATTTTTACTCATCTCTTGTTTGTTACAAGTTTGGGAATATAAACAGAGCAAATGTGTAAGCACAGAAGAGTTCTTGAGTTCTTTCTCCTTAATTCAATAATGATTTAATAAAGTCCAGCGTTTTGGAACCATATACTATACAGCAGGATCCCAGAGCAAGCCACTGCAGGTAAAACACTGGTTTAATGAATCACATTTTTCATTCATTCCATTCTCATTTTTGTCCAAAGGTGTTGTCATGGATTCACCCAGAAAGTCAAGCAACCATCACTCGCTGTAGCCAGCCAATGGTGGGAGTGAGTGGCAAGCGAAGCAAGGAAGATGAAAAATACCTTCAGGCCATCATGGATTCTAATGCTCAGTCCCATAAAATCTTCATATTTGATGCCAGGCCCAGTGTGAATGCTGTAGCCAATAAGGTGGGTGTGTCTCCTCTATCCAGAGCTGGAAATGTTGATGTTTAGAGCACGTTTCTGACCAGCTTTTCAAATTATTCTTGAGGATAGAAAAGTATTTTCAAATAAGAAGGGATATATTTGCAGTGATGTGATTTTCTAGACAGATGCTTACACTGAACTGATATCAGTATAAATGAATGTGACTACTGAAGGTTAATTTGGATTATCCTCACTTTTAAGTTTTAAATGAGTTTGGAAGAGGAGAGGAAATAAAAGCAGCTGAAAAAGGCTTTGGATACTGAGGTCCATAGTGCAACACTGCTGTGGATCTTGTATACCACCATTTTTCACTTCACATGATTGTGAAACTGCTTCCTCTAACAGCATCAAGAACTTTGTAACTGTTAACCCTGATGAGGGGTTAACTGTTAACCCCGGTGATTCTAAAAATCAGGCATTGTGCTCTTTAATTCTATAATGTGCTCTAGGGATTTTTAGTGACTAGGAATGTAACTGTGTTTTTCCTGCTTGCTGTGCCTCACGCCATCACTCTGAGCTCTATATTCTTGTTAAAACTGCTTTGCTGCCCTAAAGCTGGATTTATTTTCATGTGTTTCCCACTGCCTAGGAAAAGCAGTTAATATGTGGGATAATCTATCCTCTTATATAATAGTATGGTATATGCATAAATGACAGAGTAGCAAATCTAATGAACTAGCAGCGTGAATGGGGATAAATAAATTATTATTACAGAAAAAAGAATGTTTGTAATGTGATATTCTTTYGTAAAAATTATAGTATTCACTAGTAATAATACAAAGACACAAACTGTGTTTGTATACATATACATTTGTAAGATAAATCCAATGTTTTATGCCTCCTTTAGACAGCACAAGCATTGGAATATCCTGTGTCAGCTGATATCTGCTCAGGACAAGGTATTGGGATAAAATATGAAATTTGATTTTGCTTAATGACTTGGAGGGGATCTTTTTTTCTTTTTCAGGCTAAAGGAGGGGGCTATGAGAGTGAGGACGCCTATCAGAATGCAGAATTAGTGTTCCTGGACATTCACAATATTCACGTTATGAGAGAATCACTGAGAAAACTGAAGGAGATTGTGTATCCCAACATTGAGGAGACTCACTGGCTGTCTAATTTAGAGTCTACTCACTGGCTAGAGCATATCAAGGTAAGCAYGTCTGCATCCGCTGGATGTGGCAGAGTAATCACAAGTCTGAGTCAGTCTGCTCATAGGGATCTGTATTCAAAGTTAACTGCAATGCAGGGTTTTGGGTTCATGAGAAATTTCAAGTTTTAAAATTTGTTCTCAATTTAGAAGTAGCTAAAAAATGCAGTTTATTAGAATGGGAAATTCTGAGGAGCGGAAGGAACTGAAATGCTGAAAAGGGGTGTTTGGGGTGTGAA
The DNA here is from genome assembly GCA_003342815.1 of Eudromia elegans. NCBI lineage: Eukaryota > Metazoa > Chordata > Aves > Tinamiformes > Tinamidae > Eudromia > Eudromia elegans. The sequence continues at coordinate 724,606 of PTEX01000179.1, read as the reverse complement.
GTGTGTGTCTGGGTATTGTGCAACTGTGAAAGCCCTGGTTAGAGCTCAGAAGTCCCAGAGTTTCCAAGCTCCTGACTTTGTGATCCTGGTCCAGACTAGCAGATACTRGGGGTACATGTCCCACCAGCCTTTCAGATTTTCAGGCTACTGCAAGCAGCATAGGGAAAATTCAGGCAAAACACTCAGCTTTGACCACTGGCAGTTTTCAAATTAAGATCTTTCTGTTCTAAAAAAAAAATCCAGCTGAGACATTATCTATTAATGCAGAAAGAAGCCAGTTTTGTCCTGGGACTGCAAGGGAATGACTATTTTTTTGTTCCTACTCAGACATAGAATATTACTGGATTTAAACCCTGTCCAAGAACTGACCTTAATGCAAGAGCTCTTTAGAGTTGAGCCTACACTACAGTTYAAACACGTTGTCATCTTGCTGGAACAAAAACTGTGCTCACTAATTTTCCATCCTGGGTGTGAAGTAGTTAGAAATGATTTACCAGTCTCTGTGAGGCAGTCAGGACTCTTGGTTTGTCCTTGGTAGTCACTAGCCATTTTTCATGCAGTTTCTGTGTCTGCTCCACAGAGACCTTGTAACCTTTTCCCCRTGTTCCCAGCTCATTCTCGCCGGAGCTCTTCGCATCGCTGACAAGGTGGAGTCCGGGAAGACGTCCGTGGTTGTGCACTGCAGCGACGGCTGGGACCGCACGGCCCAGCTCACCTCTCTCTCCCTGCTCATGCTAGATGGCTACTACCGAACTATCAGGGGCTTCGAAGTACTCGTGGAGAAGGAGTGGCTCAGCTTTGGCCATAGGTTTCAGCTGGTGAGTCACTAGCCCTTGCAAGGCACTGACCAGAGAGAGTTATTGTCCACCTTGAAGGATTTCAAAGGAGTTTAGCATGTGAGAACTCACCACCCAGATGAACTCACACGAGAAAGGTGAATGGCTACTGCTGTTGTTTTCTGCCTGTATTTCCAGTCATGCTCCTAGCCTTCTTGGCAACAGCCTTGGTTGTCTATGAGAAACAAATGGTATTAAATCTTGCAGGTGCCTCACTTATATGCCCATGCTCAGGCTTAACTAACAGTGGGCTCAGGATGGATGTTTCTTCAGAGACTTGCCAGGAACCGCTGTGACATTTTTGTCTTTCTTTCCAGTTCTGACCATTTTCTGAGACTGGACATTGTCACCTAACAAATGCTCTCATGTTGAAGAGGCTGGGAAAATTGGTGATGGCCATCATCTCACCTTGTCTTCAGGAACACTTAGTTTTGGGGAGGCTTTTGATTATTTAGCCAGAAGACCAGCAGTTTGGGTTTGGGTCAAGTGTAGCTCATGCTTGAAGCCTGCAGAGGGGCAGTCTTGTGAACGTGTGACTTAGTGGTCTGTTAAGGTTTGCAAAGATGTAAATGGAGAGTTTYAGTAGTGGCTTTTCACTGCACTTTGCTCACAGCCCTTCTCTTGTAGTTGTTTGAGTGTGGCAACGGCTAGAAGATCCTCACCACACAGCAAGATGGGGGAAACCAAGGTAGAGAGCAACCAAATTTCTGCTTCAGGAGAACTGTTACCCGGTGTTTGAACTGTAAATATTTTAACTTCCTTTTTTTGTACAGAGGATATAATGATACTGATTCGTGTTGGTGAGTAGAGAGCAGTGTTGCRGTAGAGGTAGAGAACTCACTCTGTTAGCTACACGCTCTTGTCCTTTCGCAGTGCCCAGGGCTCCTCAGGGGTAACCAGCAGGAGTATCCTGTGCCGGTGCTGCAGAACCCGGCCTGGTGTGTCTCATGCATGGCGGGGCAGCAAGGGGGCCTCCCCTCACCGCCTGTCCTGCGGTGACAGGGAACAGGGGCTCCTCCTTGTTGCTGTGCCACGTGTGGGAGCAGGGAGCTGCACGTGGGGGCGGCCGCCACGCGCTGGGGCTGGAGTCTAGCACGCTGTCCTACTGAGGTAGCCAGGACGGCAGCTGGAGCAAAAGCAAAGAACATGCAATTCTCACTCCTTCTGAAGTTCAGCTCTTAACTGAAATCAGTGCCAGCACAGCATCTGGAGCTGCTGCTCCAACAGCTCTTGTTTTAATTTAACATKAAAATGTCCCTATAAAGAGATTTCACTTCAAAGGCACAATGATCCTCACAAGTATGGACACGCCAAGATGAAGATTCATTTCARGCTTTAAAGTTATTGGTAAAGACACGGATGGCTGAGGTATGAGGAGGGCCCAGCAGGTTCCTGAAGCTCTGTGTGACTCCTGTTCTTTGTCCTGTTCCGTTGCAGAGAGTTGGCCATGGGGATAAGAATCACGCGGACGCAGATCGCTCTCCTGTCTTCCTCCAGTTCATCGACTGCGTCTGGCAGATGACGAGACAGGTAAATTGCTGGGTGGCACAAATTGTTCCAGGATGCTGTACAATATCTGGACAGTGGAGTCATTGCCAAGGTGACTGATTACTCAGAACAACACAGGCTCTCTTTTCTGGGTTTCTACTGGGGTTTTTTGTTTGGTATTTTTTTTTTTTGGCCCTGGCTAAGTTTCTTGAGAGTCCATGTTAGTGAAGAGCCTGAATCTGRGTGCACAGACTCAAGGGGGAGGCTGTGACACAGACTTGTGTCGGATTAGCAGGCTGTAGGGCACTCCAGTGGGAAATGTGAGCGTGGGGAAACGCTCCCCTCTATCTGGAAGGGAGGGCAGCTGCCTTGCACTTAGCACAGGAAGGAGCAGCCCCTGCAGCCAGCTTGCTAGCTGGTGAGGCCACTCAGCAGCTTCTCCCACTGTGCCCTAAGTGCCCATGGGAGTCCCTGGCATTGGTGGGTGCAGATTGATCCCAGTTTTCTTTGACCAACCCATTTCTGTAACCAGAACTGCAGGAGACACTTTGTTTTGCTCAGYTTAAGCCCTTTTTTTCTGGAGGCTCCTGACTGATACATGATTTACTGAGCCCTTCTCTTCAGATCGGACAAAGCAGAGGCAGGTGCTGGAGAGATCCCCTTGTGCTGGGATGGCATGGCAGACCTGGTTCTTGTTTTTGTGTYTKCTGTGATCTTTGTGCCRAATTTCTGGAAAARAAACCCAAAAMCAGACAAACAAAAAAAAGGCTTGWTGGGCACCGAAACAGGTGCTGTCAGGTCTGGCAGGTTGTATTTTTGATCCCTGTGATACAAGAGTTTCATAGTTTTGCTCTGACTATAGCTCCTGGCGGGAACCCGTCAGCTCCAGCCTCTCCAGCTCCTGACAAGGTCTGGGGCAGCCCCYGATAACCCTGGTCATCCGACCGCGCTGCTGCTCACTGTGCACTGCTGCCGTGGATCTCTCCTCTCTGGGAACGAGGCTGTTTAGCACACAGGCTGCTTCCTTTGGGGCCAAGGGGGTTTCCATTGCTTTTTCTGCACTATTTCATGCCTCCTGCAGCCTGCTGTTCACAGTCTCATCTCAAGGCCTGCCTTTAGGGATAGGCAGAATACAGCAAGCTTCAATTTGAAGCAACTCTGAGTGTAAACACAGTGGTCAAACCCTTCAGATCTCTGGCTCTTACTCAGAATTCCTCTGTGCACATACAAAGCAGCTTTCCAAGGGAGAACCTCTTGCTCCTGGAAAGGGCCAACGTCATCCTGATTATCCAGCCCGCAGGGAACAGAGACAAATCCTTCTTTAAAAGCAAAGGAGGGAGGCCAGTTCCTTACTAAGACAAGTGGAAAAATAAAGAAAAAAATAATTTGCAACAAGCAATTCTTGTTCTAAAATCCCAAGCCAACTTATCTTCTGCTTCTGTCTGAAGTTTCCCACAGCATTTGAGTTCAACGAGTACTTCCTGATAACCATCCTGGACCACCTGTACAGCTGTTTGTTTGGGACCTTCCTGTGCAGCAGCGAGCAGCAGCGAGTGAAGGAGGTAAGGCCCCTGCCCTGCCAGCTCCAGGGTTGCTCTCTGTGCCCAGAGCCACTGATGAAATTGTTTCAGGGATAGGAACAGGTCTGGATGTGACCAAACCCTCCTCTCAACTGCTGGGATTCAGGTTGTTGCCTCTTCGTGCAAACTGCTGTCTCTTGGGGCCTTCTAATTTCTGTGCAAGACTGTTCTGCCCTGGGCAGACAGACACTTTTCAGCATTGCTTTCAGCTGCTCACAGATGCCTGAATAGCCCCTGGTGTCTTCCAGGTAGTTGGAAATACATCTTTTTCTTTGACTTTTGGTTCAGTGTGAACTTCTGTGCAGGATCTTGCCTTCAGTTTTCCTTTAGATTGCTTTTTCCTAGCCCGTGTTCATTGCCCTATTGTACATACAGACCACACCAAGTGGCTGCTCTCAGCACGTGTTCTTGCTGTGTGGGAGAGGGCAGAAGGTGGGAGAGACGCATCTCGAGCTGCCTCCSCCAGCCCTGGCCTGGCCTGGGCTGGTTCCCGCAGCTCCCAAGGATGGGCAGCAGCAACGGGCACTGAGCAGCACCAGTGCCGGTGCTGGTGCCGGTGCCGGCCCGTTCAGCCCCAGCGTGGGCCTGGAGGAGAGGGAGATGCTGAGCCCGTCTCACTGCCGAAACACGAAGCACGTCGGGAGCGACRGGTTCCAGTGCAGGACCCCAGAGCTGGGGCGGGACGGGCTGGGTTTGGCAGCACACGTGGGAGAGAAATACAGTGTGATGGAGGCGATAGCCTTGTGCTGCAGGGAAGGCAGAGCTCCTGCTGTGCTAGCGTCCCCACATCACAGAACTGTCATTTCCAGAGRAGAAAACACAATTTTTCGAGATTCCTTTAAGGACCTCAGCCTAGCAAAGTGCTTCACCTAGCAAGTGCTTCACCACCCGTTGCAGTGGGGCTGCAGTGGGGTGTGCCCACRGCACACAGTTCCTTTCTCCTTGTGAGGAAAGGCACCAGAGGCACGTGGAAGGGGGGAAGCTTACCCAAAGCTTGGGGCTCAGGGTGGGTCTGCGCCGAGGGGCAGCAGGGGATGTGTCCTGCYCGTCTCCATGTGCTTCCAGTACCGTAACGGCAGCAAAGGGGGAGTTTAGGCTATGGAAAGGCAGCCAGATTTGTATTAGTAACAGGCATTTGTGTCTGCTGTTGCAGACACTCGCAAAGCCTGGGGGTGCACACCAGGATATGTGGAATAAACGTTCCTGCCCCTTCCCCTTACAGAGCCTTCCCAAGAAGACYGTGTCGCTCTGGTCTTACATCAACAGCCAGCTGGAGGACTTCTCCAACCCGCTGTACGTGAGCTACGCCAACCACGTCCTGTACCCCGTGGCCAGCATGCGCCACCTCGAGCTCTGGGTCGGCTACTACATCCGCTGGAACCCCAGGATGAAGCCGCAGGTAGGAGCAGCTCCCGGCCCTGCAGGGGCTCCTGCTTTTGCTTCCCGCTCTGGCAGCAGCGGGAGCACTGCTGCTTTGGAGCTCAAGGGCTTTAAAATGCCAGCAGTGATGTGCAAAGCTTGCCTGGCAGCAGCTTAARTGTAAGAGCAAGAGCCTAAATTCAAACGTAAGTGAAACGAGCAGCATTTACACTTTGTCAGAGTGGATGTTTGGCTGGAAGTCACTGCCTCATGAGGCAGTGGTGACCTTGTCAATGTCCCCTTATGTGAGCTGAGGGAAGTCTGCCAGASCTGAAGATCCTCAGCAGTTTGAGCAATTTCTCACCTTGAATGGGGTAGACATTAGCTGAAGCCTCTCTCTTTTATGAAAGAGTGAGATTTCGGTGTCTGGGGATGGAGCGTGGATGTGGCCGCGGGGGCTGTGCTGGGCTGCCTGCTCTGGGCGCCTGCCGCTTGCTCCGCTCCTTGCTCTGCCACTCGCTCTGCTGCTCGCTCTGGCTGCCGGGACTGCAGCCCATGGTGGGTCCTGAGCTTCGACAGCTGCGTGCCAGAGCGCCAAAGGCCCCTAAATCAGCCTGAGCATGTTCTGAGGTGCTGAAATCACCTTTTAATCATCATTAATAGTCACTTCAAAAATTCCTGATTGTCAGTGTCCAGCTTCAGGTGGCAAATCTGCGTCATTGAATACAATAACCTGACAAATACTTTGGGGTACAAGTTTTGTTTAACAGTGGAGACCACCTGAAAATACTTAGAAACATCTCTATTGCTTTTATCTTCTCCACTGCTCTGAAATTATGGCCAGGCTGAGGTGCTAGAGCATCACACAGGCATGGCAAGAGATCTCTGGCTGTGGGCCTTCAAAATTTACATATATAGCAATTTTTGTTCTTAATTGGTGATGTAGATTATTCCTAATCTGATATTAAAA
>PTEX01000179.1:698827-718340 GCA_003342815.1 Eudromia elegans | reverse complement strand
GCCTACCAAAACCTTTTCTTTCTTTTAAGAAAAAAAAAAAAAAAACCAAAAACCAGCAACCACAGAGTGGAATCTTAGGTCAGGCTGTGTGTGGTGGTAAGAGAAGAGTCTCCCCGAGCAACTAATCCCTCACCCTGGTCTGGAACCCGACCAGGCACCGTCCCGCGGCCGCATGTTCCCTGCTGTGCAGCCAGACTCAGCTCGGGGTTTTCTTGCAGGAACCCGTCCACAATCGCTACAAGGAGCTTCTTGCCAAGCGGGCCGAGCTGCAGAAGAAGGTGGAGGAGCTGCAGAGGGAGATCAGCAGCCGCTCGGGCTCGTCCTCGGAGCGGGCCGCCTCGCCGGCGCAGTGCGTCGCGCCCGTGCAGACCGTCGTGTGACGACACGGACCTCGTCGCGGGGGCCCGGCCTGGGCCCGCCAGGGCAGCTGTTCCGAAACGCTCTCCGTTCCCAGCGTGGCGTCTGGGAGATGCCAACRTATTTATTTATTTCTCTCCAGGGTAATTTATTAGTACTGTAGCACTAGAGGAAGCTTAAGCAAGAAAAAAATAATGACCTCCCCCTATTCSGTTAGTCATCGTGGTGGCGAGATGACAACGCAAGCTGATTGCACTTGCCACCTACGAGAAACCAAGCGCTCCTTGTGCCCTTCAGTGGTAGAAGTCACTTTGTTTTAAAAAGGGCCAGTGCCCTAGAGTGGAGTCTGGGGGCAACAGCTCCTGTGGAGCTGGAAACCTCTCCCCTTTGCTAAAGGAAACGCAGCGGCTGATGGGGGGAGGAAGCTGGCTTGGTGCCGGAGGCTGGAACAGGACTGTGCCACTTCACAGGACCCTCCGTGTAACATAGTGCACTCAGTCAATGGGAGCGTTTGCCCACGTCTCGAAAGAGAGGTAGTTACAGGATCTGGAACRTGTCACTGTCCCTGGTGCATTTCCCTTCACTTGACACACAGCATAGGAAGACGTGTAAACAATGCCTTATTTAAGRAAAGAGCATCTTCTACCAGCAAAACACAGCGGTAGAGGAGCAACCTGCATCCTTTAACGTTATAGGACAAGCTTTACTTCCATCTTTAGRTTCTTCTTTATGGTTTACAGCAGTGATGCTAGTGATGCTTAAGCACCTGTTTAAGTTACCTCCTCCTCCTGGGGGGAGCAGCGTGTGACCCCTCCTGGGCTCCCTGCCTCGGGCAGGAGCGGGGAGGTGGGCGATGCTGAAGAGGCACCTGTAGAAAGCTGGGCTCAGGCGTGTTGTTTGGTAAACGTAAGTAGTGACTTAATGCTTCTGTGCAGGACCATAGTGGCATGCTTAAGGTATTTATTTTTTCTTGTTAACTAACGGAACTCTATCAACCAAAGAAGCCTTTCTGCCTGCATTACAACTGCACGGTAATGTTATTCCCATATACCGAAGAGCTTAACCATTTTTGAGCCCTAGCTTAAAGACTCTTTCCTCAGTGTGCGGTGTACTTCAAGTGTTAGCACTACCCCATCGTTAAGCTAGGGCCAACTTCAGTGCAGTTTTATGGGAGAAGCAGTGATGAAAACCCAAGCCCCTGCAGTGGGTGGAATCCTGAGCTCCCACCAGCCTTCCCAGGCACAGGGGCCTGTAGCTGATAGGGCTCCTACCCAGGGGGTGGGTTTGCAAGGATATTTGCTCCATCTGCCCCTGTTCTGGATTCCGATGATGGCTGCACAGTCTTCATTCCTAGGGTGGTCTTTCACAGTAGGATCCCATACTGCAGCCCCATGTTGAGCACACCCCTACACTGCACCCCAGCCTTTCTTCAGAGACGGAGCACACCACCCAGTTGGTACATCACAACGGGCCCTTCAACAGCCGTGGTCCCAGAGGCTCCGTTTCTGCCTCCRTGGGCCCCGTCCCGCTCCTCGGGCCACCTGCAGCTCTGGGCTCTGAGTTTCCCCAGCGCTCGGGCTGCTCCAGGGTCAGGGGCAGAGCTGCTGCTGCTGCTGTATGGGCAAGTTCTGAGCGCTGCTCCCCCTAAGCAGACCGTGGGTTGTAGACTGGGTTCCCAATGAAGGCTGCTGGGTTTCTTTGACACTAATAAAAATTGATGGATGGATGAAGGTTTTGCTGTGCTCTTGGTGTGGGCTACGTGGTTCTTAAAACTGAAGAAGTTACAGACAAACGCACGCTAATAGGATACCAGTGAAAATTCAGTATGTCAAAGCAAGGGATAGAAGTGATGCCCTCTGCTGCCTCCTCCTCACTGCTGCAGTTGCCTTTGCCAGATGCTTGTGTTCAAACCACACTTTGAGAGGCACTAGAACACAGCTCATCTTGGACCCAAGTTCCTCCTCCCCTGCAGAGCACACCACAAGTGCAGGTACATGATTTAGCTGCTCAAAATTATGAAATACACTGTGAAAAAACTTTTTCTTTTGTACTTTGCAGTACATAAACACTATAAATTCAGTGAGAAAAATAGAAAAAGGCAGCATGTGCATTTCTGAACCTCACATTTTGATCTCAGGTCAGCCAGTGTGTGACTCTGCGGAGCTCTCAGCCCAAGAGGCCCCATTCCAGGTTGGGCAGCCGGTCACTGTTGCAGGGAGCACAYGTGGAGCAGGGCTGCTCCGAGAACCACCCTTTGGAGTGGGACTTCTCCGAGAAGCGGCTCAAGGCTGGCGCCTGCATGTGCTGCACCCCTGCAGGTGCCTCTGCAGCAGCTCCCACCCGCTGAGGTGACCTGCTTTGAGCCACAGGTGGCTGGAGAGCCTTTCCAAGCAAACTCACTCTGTGTCTAGTTTCAGTCACCTTAGTTTGGGCACCTCTCCCGGCAGGCATTTTGCAAGGGGAAAGGGGCAGGGGGAAGGATGAGAGGCAGAAGGAGCTTTCACTGGACCAGCCTCTCCAGCTGCAAGGAGCCCCAGTTCCTGATGGAAAGGAAGAAGAGGAGGAATAGCCCTCAGCTCCTAAACAGCYTTGGACTTCTCCACCTCCAGCTAACACACCTGCTCCATGGCCATGGGAAGCAGGAAGAACATCCGGGTTGGAGTTCATGACCCTCCTGTCAGCCGGATCAGACCCTGTGCWGAGCCAAGCGCTCCCTGCCCAGGCAGCCCCAGGCAGGGGGAAGTCCTTAACGCCCACACCTCACCAGGGAGGGCAGCGTCCCCTCAGGGCCAGGACAGGCCGTAGGGGGCAGCCCAAGGACCTACCTGGGGTCACCTGAGCTGCCTTCAGTCCCCACTGCARCCAGGATCCGTTTCCTCCCAAGAGCCATTTCCTCATCTCCCCCTACACCCCAGAGGAGCCRCAAGCAGAGGAGTCAAACACAGGAAGGAGGAGACCAGGAGGAGCAGCCCCCTGCAGGGAGCAGGGCAGGACAGCACCTCTGCATCAAGGGCACRGGGAGGCCCCAGGGACCCCCACACTCGACACAAACTGCTCAAAGAGCCAAGCAGCCAAACAAAAGCACTCCCGAAGCCCCCTAAGCCAGGGATGGGGTRGGGGTCAGTGTGGAGGAAAAGGCACCTTTCCCACAACTCACTCAACAGGCAAGCAGGCTTTATTGTCTCCCAACTTAAAAARCATATAATCTCAGTCTTCTATACATTCCGTTAATAGGAAATTCTTTACATTATTAACATAATAAATAACATTTATTCAGCTGTGCAAGTCAGAGCRCAAAGTGGCTCGCACTCTGAGCTCTCCAAGTGGGTAACCCATCAAAGCACATGGTTCAAGTTAAAAGCAAAGTGCCAGGAGTCAATGGCATGATTGAGGCACTTGCAGTTTAAAACATTTATGGCCTATCTCACTCCTTTGCTACTCAAAGKCAGGGACTAAGATGGGGGATTTTATCCCCAATATCCTATAACGTTCTCACAAGGTATCATTTCTAAAGAAACATTTCACCCTCTGGATGTAAAAAAAAATAAAATAATAAAAAAATAAAACATTAAGCAAAATAATTCAGAAGTTACTTTGCTCAAGTACTCAAACACCCATTGCTGTTAATACTGACTAGGGGGCTGTGGCGGAAGAAAAGCTGGGGAAGTTTTCTGAAGAGAGCCAAGCAAAACACCTTCCAGGAGCTTCGGGACTCCATTTCTCTTACTCTCAAAGCCTGAGTAATCATTTTCAGAAAGATGCATTTCCAGGAGTGCCCCAGGGCACCGGAGCTTGCAGAGAGCTCTGTGAACTCGCCCTGGCATTTCCCAGGAGCCGGCCCAGAGAGGGGCTGCTGCAGGGGACAGGCGCTGGAAGGGGACAGGGGGACCTGCTGCAGACCCRTGTGCAGAGTCAGTAGCAGGATGCGTTTTAAGTGTGCAGAACACATACACTCAAACCTGGAGAGGAGAATTGGCCCATGTTTCCCAAGTGCACCGAGGACACCRCAGTCCCTTCCGCGAGGTGAGAGGCAGCAGCTTTACACCCAGAGCAGAGACAGCCCCTCTCATGGGGCTGCCCTCAGGAGTGTCTCAGTAGTCCCAGCTGATGTCGTCTCTCTGCAGCGACGTCTGCAGGGTCTGCATGTCCCTCAGCAGCTGGAGGTTCCTCCGACTCTTCTCTCCGGGTCGGACTTTGATGGCACCAGCATCCTTTCCTTTCGTGGTCACCGTGGTCGTCACTTTGACCTCGCTAATGGGAAACCTGCTGTCCTTCATTGGTCTGCCTGAAGTCTTCTTGGACTTGCACTCTCTCCTAAGCCTCTCTAGCTGGAAAGGAGGTCCAAAGTAAAAGAGTTCAGCAGGGAACTTGTTTTGGATACATTCTGCATTGCCTCCAGAAGACTGAAATATTCTCTTCATGCCATCTCCTTCCTCCACCCCAACGCCCAACTCACCCAGCAAAGCAAAARGATATTTCTAAGTCATCTAGTCTCAAATAACTAAAATATTTCCTTTATACAGCATGTSTATGCTGCATCTTTACAGTCATGTTGAGCATCGGTCTGAACCTCTAGGTTCTCTCTTCTAGACTGACATGGTGGTTTATGGGTTTAGGGAAGCGTCTATCACAGACATGGAGGGAAATACTATATTTGACACAATGACACTCAGYTGTCCTTGCCACTGTCCAGTTAAAACCACACACTGGTTATTTTAATGGCTAGTCCCTGCTGGGAGCGAGCCCTAAAGGGAGCACCAGAACTCTGCTGACACAGCGCTAGAGATGGCAGCTCACGATACGTGATGACAAGGACCAAGGTGGCACCAGCCAGGGGGGCCTGGACAGAGCACCCCAGGTGCAGACACGCTCACACACCCAGCCAGACCGGGCTGACCTGCACCGTTCCCTTCACTGTACGCAGTGCTGGAGTGGTGGTCTCTCCTCCCRCTTTAGGGAGTGCTTTTCCTGCAGCTGAGCCCTAAAAGCTTTTGTCATGATCTAGACAGAATTGCATAGTATATTCCCGTATAGAATCAGTCAAAATTACACAGTATATTCCCATACAGAGTTATTTGCATCATGACTATACTACATCTGTGTTGCTGCAGTCATATCCCTGAAGGCCACAGAAGAGATCAAAGGTAACTGATTTTTGTAATTGTTTTTAAAAGACATCTAAACAAATGTAAGACATGATCAGTGTTTTCAGTATATATTTTGTGTATTAAATTACACAAAATGAGTGAATCTTCTTGGTTCATATAAACTGAACTGGATAAAATGCAGAGGTCTGAACTCTCTGGAAGAATTTCATTAGAGTGGATGAACATTAGACAAAAGAGGGAATCAAGACATTTTGCAGCTTCAAATGCACAGCTACAGTACTCAAGGAATTGTTGTTTTACATTGAAACACTTAAGTGACCTACAATTAAGGAGGTCACTCATGTGAAGTGAAGGGGAGCTGCTAAAAGACCCAGCAGTGGGAAGGCCCTGGGAATTCAGGCAGCTTTAAATACGACTTCGCTTATTAAAAACTCTACATTTTCTTTGCTGCAAAGAACGGAATTTCAGGAGAGCCTCTCCCCAACAGCTAACAGAGCTGCTGGGTGGTAGGAACTCCAGGCAAGGTGACTGCTCTGGTTCAGCAGAGCTGCTTTACGCACAGCAGGAGAGCACAACTGACTCAAACATGTCCATCTCCAGCGGGTCACCTACCCTACAGCCCAGGAAACGAGCAAGGGGGGCACGAGGGAACCCTTTCTTAGACAAGAAGGGTTTTCTGCAGAAATACTAGGATAAAAAGGAGAAGGAAATACTTGGGAGTTCCAAATTCAGCTTGGAAAATACTGTCCTAAAAAGCAGCTATTTCTGCTTTGTCCAGTTGCTGCTAGAAGAGGATAACGTGACCCRATGCAGTGACTCACCTGGGCCCGATGCCTCCGCACCTTGCTGATCTGCTCTGCCTTGGCCTCCATCCTGCCCACAAGTGCCTCCAGTTCTCGCTCAAGTTCCTCYCTCACTCCGACTGTTGGCGCTTCCTGCACGAGCTTCGCCAGCTGCTGGTGGTCACTAGCACGGAAGCAGAGAGGACACGGCTCGCACGAGACCCYGCTGCTGCTCCTGTACCCACACGAGCAACAGTGTCTCCACAGCTGCATGTGGCTCACTCTGGACTAGGAAACCAGCAGGRACAGCCCGGCTGGTTGGCATCACTACAGCAGCACATTCTGGTGACACTGCTGCAACATGAGGTTGCCAATGAGAGTGGTTTCAAACTTCAACACAATCATTTAGGATTACAAAACAGCTTCTTAAAGAGATGGACTCAACCTCACTGAGTCACTGCTCATAAACTGGTATATCTCCTGGGATTGTGAAATAGGATAACAAGTTGTGTTCTATTCACCTGGAGGAGCAGAATGACTAATAAAATGATATTTAACAAGAGGATTTCTCCACTCAGCCACCACAGGCTGCTCCTACACTTTCTCCCACCACTCACAKGACACTGCTGCATGCAAAGCCAGCTATGAATGCCACACCATTTATTAGAACTTAGCTGTAGTTGCTAGGAGAAGAGAGAACCATTGTAGCCACTAGAAAAGATAGATAATGAGCCAYAGATTATCCCARACCATCATTCTTTTCAGGAAAAGGATTCAGTTTTGAAGTAAGAGGCAAAGGCATAGCACACCTACACMACATCTGCAACRAGAATAYATCAAACTCACAAACTCATCTGCCCAAATTCATCTTGCAAAGTCAGCAGCACTTCCGAGAGCTCCTCCTGGGATGAGGACGACTCCTTTGGCACCAAAGACCTTTGGCTTTTGCTGGCAGGACGGGCACTACTGCTGGCTTTTGCCAGGGGAGCGTCATTGACCACACGACTGTTGCACAGTGCCTTGGTGTGCTGCTTCATCAGGTGCAGCACGTGCTGCACGTTGGCACCAACCGAATGGCTGGGACTAGTAGACTGGAAGGAAGAATAAAAAAAAACGTAAACAGATTCCTTAAAACTGCATTGCCAACAATGGAGAACATTTAGAAAAGAATGCTGATATTCTTTATTTGCTGCCAAGAATGTATTTGCTTGAATGAATGTGCACTAACAAGAACAGCGTGCCTAGCAGCATGGAGACAACCCATGTTGGTAGTGTCAGCTCAGTAAGTTACTGTGATGGGACGAGGCTTTTGAAGACAACCTCGATRGAAGGAGTCAAAGAAAGCAAAGCCACCTGAGCACTGGGTGTCAAGAGTGCACCGAGGCACAGCCATGTGAGGAGCTGCGTCTACTGAGCATTAGCTTCGGAGTGGAGCAGCTCACCTTCCCAGCTACAAAGGGGACATCACCCAGAGACAGTCTGTAATGGGGCTGCGTAGTGAGATGGCTTGTAAGAGGGCATTTCTGGAAGGAAAGAAGAGAGAAATGTTTATCAAAGATGACACTAAAGCAAACCCATTCACATCTGCTGTGTAATGAGAGGCAGCCTTCTCCCTGAATCCACACACAGATCCCTTGTTTTACTTTCAGTGAGTGTTCCTCTCCTCCTACACGTTACCTTATCTGACTGCTTAGTTTTCTTCCTGGGTCTTCTTGCTTTTGGAGAGAGTAATGGYGAGGCTGCTTGAATCAACATTCTGTTGGTTTCCAAACCTGTTTGAAGCTATAATTGAGAGAAAGATGAGAACTGCTGTTGTTGCTTTAATACATAAGCAGAGACAAAAAGTGATTTGAGATTTTATAAAACAATTTTTTTTAGAAAGCAGGCTCTGTGGAAGCCAAGGCTGTCTGCATGTGGAATGCTTCTGCAGTCTGCGTTCATTTTAAACATTAAATACTTCCTCTGGTAACACCTCTCACCACAAAACCTAGCAAGTTGAAGAATTAATCTCATGGAATTACTTCCATACATTAGCTGAAACATTAGCTCTAGGCTTTATCACTGGCTAAGTACAGGGGAAAATACCTCATCCCAGGTTTTTTCTTTTCTTTTTTTTTTTTTTTGAGTATAAATTTAAGAGGTTTACAACTATTCTTTGATTCCTTCTGTTCTACTGGACCTGACAGTGGAAAATTTTATTTTTTTTATATATATATATATATAATCTCAGAAGAGTTAATGTTAGTATTACCACTGTCAAAAATAAGCTATTTTTATGCTTACCTGTTCTTTCCAGCAAAGCTGTGGCATCGCTTTGGAAATCATCATTTCCTAAGCAACCTCAGCTAAGCCGTGCACAAGATTTCTCACAATTGAGCCTCCTCGCTAAAAATTTATAGGGAGGATTCACTTTGGACATGTTATCTACATGCTGTTTCAGCATACTCCGAGAAGTCTGTAACAAACATGACACTTGAGACACTCCAGTGCCCTTACAGGCTCATAACCAGCCATGGAGCGCATATGTTACTTTCCTCCTCCTACAACATTTCCAGTTAAAACTTGGAAGACATGAGCAAACTTTTTGACCTTGATCTATTTAAGAGAGAAAATCCTTCTGAAAAAAAATCCTATGAACAACTTCACAGGGTTCCCCATTAACTGGGCCACTGATTTCAGAATAAAATACCACTTGTGCTAACAGCAGACTGCATCTTGTTACTCTACTACCAGCAAAAGCTGCTAGCGAAGCTGCAAGGCACTCTCCACTGCACAGCCAAAATCATGTTCCAGTCCAAGCAGCTCCTCTGTTTGGTTTTGTTTTTTTAAAATCAAAATCCCCTAATAACTTGTCCTCTGAAAATACAGCATTTTTAAAAAGAAAAGCTCATCTTCAGTTTAAGACCAAGTTGAGCTTATCAGGTTAGGAACTAAAAAGCTCCATGAAGTAGACTAAGATTGTGCATTTTTTAGAACTACTCAGGGTAGTTCCACAAAACTGCAACTGGTAAAACACTACTAGGAAGTACACAGATTAACCTGAGCAATAACATATTTAGCAGACACTCTCAAACATCCTCTCCCCTCCCTAGAGCAATTCTATATAGTCTGGTTTCACAAAGGAGAAGGGAATTTCAAYAAGACTCTTGGAAGCAATTACAGCTCCAGGTCATCAAATGAACCCAAGTTGTTAGGACTGGTCAGTAGAATCTTGCGAGTGCTTTTTGTCAAGAACAGAGGCTGAGTTCTCTAGTTCACAAAGCATGGGAACTTTAGGAACTCAAGTACATAAAGCCGACAGAGTTAAATGCAGAGGGGAGTTGGCACAAGGTGCTAACAAGTTCCTGACCACGTAGGAAGATTTCTGCTTTCCTGAGGAGGAATCTGCTGCAGAAGCAGCACATACACACGCCCTAGAGGGAGCTATAAATCCACACTCCTCTGCAAATCCTCAAAAATAACGACCTCTAGCAGTGATGTGCTTTTAAAGTTCAGTTTTGCTGTTAACTTGAAGCAGTAAGTTACACAATTAATTGTATGAAACAGCCAATTCTGCTGGAAAAACTAATYGGATCCTCATACAGCCTCAACTATAAATCACTACGAATTTCTACTCCCCTTTTCCAGTTAGTTTCTTTTATTGAGTAAATTAAGCTTCAGTGCACACATCTCCTACCATGCTCTTCAGGAAGAAAAAAGTGTCCAAAACATTCAGACAAGGTGGGATGGGGGTCTCTTGGTATTTTGAACTTCAGACCAAAAAAAGGAGGAAATAAACAAACATGACACTCACCTAAATGCTTTTATTCTGTACATGGGAGACCATACCAGCAACTTTTRTTGAAAAGTTGATGGAAACAAAGGGCAGACTGCAATGCATACTAGTACAAAAGAAATTTCCTGTTGGTTACCTCAGCTGCTTTTTCCTGAACGAGCTTCCTTGCGTGTTCTTCCTTCTGGAGCTTCTGTTCCAGCTCTTTCATTTTTTTCTAATCAAAGTTAAATGAAAATGACATTATTAATGAAGTCCATAATACTGGAAGTTCAAGCTACAGTGTATTGATTCTACTTATTTCAAGTTGAGTAAAAATTTCAGAATCCAAATAATTCCTGGAGTTTTACCTGTGTATCGGTAAATACAACAGTCAAATATTTATATTTAAAAATGCACTGATTTTCCTAGTTTTAAATTCAGACACCAACTGTAAGAGTGAGTCATTGTTAGCCTTAAATCAGCCTCAAAGGGGAACAATAAGATAACAATATATTTCTTCAGTTGTAGAAATAATGGAGACTGTTTTGTGCACATTAATGTGAAAGATTTTGTAAAAAGAGTTAATACAAGTATGTTACCTATCACTATAGCTAACAGAGATCACTGCTTAGACTAATAAAATCCTTTTTGCTGCTATCCTTACCTCAAACTCTTGTGAGAGAGAAAAAATTTGAATATCTAACATTCTTTAAGAGTAAAGAAAGAAGTTTGCATACAATGTATCTAAGACATTCAAGCTAGCCTGACATACCATCTTTATGGTTAAAAGCAGCCCAGAAGTCTTTCAAAAGCTCCTTTCAAAGAAAAGAGGGAACAGGAGAGATGCAAATTTCTCTTTGCAGACCCTTTGACAAAACAAAGGTCTTGTTTAAGCAGGATTTGTTTAAACTCCTAATGTAGAAGTTATTTAATAAGTTTCTGATTTCTGATCACAGGAGAGTGAAAATGACCAAGTGCCCTGGACACAAAAWACCTGCTCTCTTTCTCAAAGACTGAACATGGTTCATAGAGCCACCAATCAGATTTTACTAAGAAACACACAACTCAATAGCAGCTATAACTGCATACTTCTATTTGCATTATTTACAAGCTCCGTACACTGAATGTTCAAAGGGATGATAAACAGTTCTGCTTTATTAAGCATAACTAAGATACGATTGTTTTTACAAAAGGAAAAGGCAAATACTGCATGCACATCCATGAGGGAAGCACTATATAAAGGAACTAGCTTTTCCTGTTAAACATAATAACCATTTTAGATAGGATCTGTATGACTTCCCATGCAKGTCAGGTATACTCCAGGTAACAGAGTTGCCTTCTGCCCTATTCWGTATGTCACAACTCTTTTCCACAGGGACAGGCACACAAACAGAAATCTCATTTTAACGTGTTATGCACGAGAAGATCTTTCAGTAGTGAAATTCTGAAGCTGAACCTCTGCTTCTGTGCTGATGCAGACTAAGCACTCAGGCAGCTGTCTTAGCCRCAAGCATAGCTCAAACTCAGAGTTCATGTCAGAGCATGCTAGATAGTCTCCATCTGAGTGATGCTCCCAAAAGAAAGTCACATTTCTGCTAATAAAGGAGAAGGTAAAAATAAAATGAAAAAAAAAGTTACCACCTTGCACATCCTCCTGGCTGTCACTGAAAAATGTAAAACAACTTTAACCAAAGTAGACAAGAAGGTATGAGACTTCAAAAGTGCAGAATCCCTAAAAGCTGCTGGGGAAAAACCCAAATCAGTTCCACCACAGAAGCACACACATGCTTCCCAACCTTGCCCATCTGCTCCTGCTTGGCGTAGCAGCCAGTAGAGACACAGCTCAGGCAGGGCAGGGGGTGATTCTCCTCACCCACCAGCCACAGGCTAATGAGCAGCCAGAGGTGCTGGGTAGCACAGGGACACAATTCCCTGCCAGGATTCATTATTTCTGTTCTTCCAAGGGCTTGGCAGCAGGGAGGGACGTTAAGCCTCACTGTTAACATTCAGAAGATCAATTACTACCAACAAGAGTTCTTCAAAACTTGTGATGAGATGTAGGTTCAGGTTATGGCCATCTGTCACACACAAGATCAGAGTTTTAGCTGTKGAGGGGACAGTCCCTATTTCAGCAGGCCATGCATGAAAACAGCCTTTCTTCTAGTTTTAAGGCTGAAACAAAGCCCTGCTACATTCACAAGTCTAGACATTTTTTTCTTGAATGTAAATTCCTTCATGATGGACAGGATTACAAAAAACTTCYACCCTAAAGGTGTCCTAGAAGTTCTGGAGAGCAAGCAGGTAAATATCTTGCAAGTACTGCATGCACAGAGACAAATGCACCAGAAAGCAGACTCCTGACAGTAAAATGATCACAAATATGGACCTTAGAGCTAAACTCAGTCTTCTCTGAGCTCCTAGAATTTACTTTTGTGCAACTTAGCATCAAATTCCACTACAAGAATTTAACTGTGATGGCTACTAATTTAAAAAGATCTCAGAGAATCAAAGACATCCAGTACAATCCAGAATAACAAAAATCAATTGATCTCCCACCTAAAATTAAGCTCACCTGCCTCAGGTCAGATACTACCAAGAACTACCGTGTGGCCTGCCAGTCTTGCAGCAGCCTAGCTGAACATCTATGAGCACACACATCCTTAAATACACCTGGACAAACACCACTAACTTTGGCACTCAGTGAGAATAGCCACATGGGGTGACAATTTTAGAGTTCAAAGCTATCCCCAACACCAGGCCAATTMTGTAAAAACACCTTCTTTAAGCAATGTATGCATATAATATATACATATTTGCAGGTGGCAGCTATCTGTAGCTCATCAGTGAGAGTYCTGTGGTCTATATGCAGAAGCAGGTGAGATGTGCACTAGCTTCCAGGAGCCCTGAGCATAGATGGCATAGAGAATATAGTCATGCTGAATGTCTAAAAGCTGCTGATTTAAAGAGAATCCTAAAACGGCAAATTGGTTCAAATACACTGACAGGACATCTGCTGTTACAGGGCCAGGGCTGGCAACTCCATATGAGAGCCCTGCTAGGAAACCATTAGCAATAATTGTGCTTCTTAAGGAGAAGTGGGAAAAAACAAAACAAACAAACAAACAAAAAAAAGAATATAAACAAAAAAAAGAATATAAACACACAAGCTAAGTCATATCTATGTCATAGAAGAGTATAATTGTATATATTCAGCACTTATGGAACGTGATTCAGATAAAAATCAGAGTTCAGAGAGGTATTCAATCCGATACGCCTGTCACAAACTAACCAAAGAGGAAGAACATCAACCAACACTGTTAAGGCTTAACAGAACCTTCAGTTCTTCCAGTGAGTGGTCAAGACAAGGCCTGACTGGCCATGTGCAGTTTCACTGAAAACTCCCAAATTCTACTCAGCTCTATTACTGACATGTAACTAACTATAATGTGTCGATGACAACATTCAAGATAAAACCTAGGACCAGGATTTATCCTAGTTGCTCCTAGGACTAGAGGAAACAGSCACAAATTGAGGCATCAAAAGTTCYACAGGAATTTAAGAAAGAATTTCTTAACAGTGAGGGTGACAGAGCACTGGAACAGGCTGCCCAGAGAGGTGGAGTCTCCTTCTCTRGAGATCTTCCAAACCTGTTTGGACACCACCCTGTGCCACATGCTCTAGGAGACCCTGCGTGTGTGGGGGGGTTGGACTAGATGACCTCWAGAGGTCCCTTCTAACATTAAGTATTCCATGATTCTATGTAATCTGACACAGCACATAGTAGAAATAACAGACCTCTGCTAGGGACTGCATTGTGTTAAGCCTGGTGTACTCTTTTTCCAGCATATCCAGCTTTTCCAATTTGGATTGGACATGTGATTGATCAAGGCGATCTCTTTCTAATGTACCCTTGAAAAGAGAAGAAAACAGCAAAAAAAAATAAGGACAATGAAGGACACCTATAGTAAGCCATAGGTCTGCAACACAAAGCAAGAGCATATATATACACATATATTTTTATAGAAGCATTTTCAGTCCTGGTTTAGCAAAAATRCCCATAAAGAAAATCCCCAAAGATCTGAGGAGTGCAAACACTAAAGGGAGTTTTCTTTCAGTGGCACACAGGTACAGCACTTCAAGATGCAGATGAGCCACTGCAGGGAGTCAAACAAACAGCCAATAATTCYTGGCCTACAATACTGTCTTAGACATAGGTGCCCAGAAAGGGTAAAATGCCAACATGCAGGTATGAAATTATCTATGTGCAAGTATATAAAAGCCAGTTCAATAATGCACAGCTACCCTTAATGTTAGTAMAATTACAGTAACTACAAAAAACATAACATAGTTCAACGTAGACTTTTATAAACTTAAGCTCTAGAGACTCCTGAGAACACACCTGTTTCTCCAAGAGATGAGTCTTCTCATTCTCTGCATGCTGGATCATTTTTCTCATGTAGTCCAGCTGCTTCTCTAAAAGGCCACAACGGGACTCAGCAGCTGCCAGCTGGGAAGCCAGTTCTGAAGAAAACAGAAGGCAGAAAAGGRAAATCAAGGCACTGCTCATTCCTGGGATTTCTCGGCGTTTTCATTACATCTCCAAAATAAAGCATAAAAAAAGCCATCTAAAGAAGCTCATAAAAATAAAAACAAATTTTGCTTACATGCAAATCCCTAAAAAAGTGTGCTTAAAATGATTTCTTCAAACTTTGTGTGTTACTAAATGGAAAGAAGTGCTAAACAAAGTAATTGGCAATTATGCAATTTTACGCACGGAGAAAGCACAAGTTCCATCTGGAAAAGTGTTCTGTGATATTTACATAAAGTTTACCAACAACCTTGATTTTTCTTTGACACTTCAGTCTTGTCCTGGTCTTTGTGCTGCATTTGTTCAGCTAGCAYTTTTTTATAGTCTGCTGTTTCTCTGCTGAGGTGCTTCACATTCTCCTCTGCCTGAAGCCGTTCCAACTCTAGCCGACGAATTTTTTCCTGGAGATTCTTCAGAGCAGAAAATATTGCTATAATTGAACAAGTATCTTTTGTTAGACAGTGATAGATGACCATTTCAAATAATAAAACACATTACACTGAAAGCCTTTATAAAAAGTAGGCTATACCAGGAAGCCAGAGTTTTCCTCATCACCATCCAGAGGTCCTCCTGGGAATTTACACACACTTAACCGTATATTGCAACTGACTCTAAAAAATCATTTCAACTGTATTGATGCTTTTGGAATAACTGCATCCATAGCTTAGCATAATACAGGTAAATATTCTGTAGAAAAAGTGCAAAGAATGCATCTTCTCACTGCCATTACTGGAAGGAAATACAAGGTCTCAATTGAAGAACTGCAATCAKAGCCTTTTATTTGCTCAATGGAAGGTTATTTTCCCCTCTACAGGCATCTGTCAGCACGACAAACAGGCAAACACAACATTCCCAGGAATGAGCAGAGTAGGAAAAAGGGCAAGATTATCAGATAATTTATTAAACAGCTGCTCTTTTTTGATTCTCTTTTGTTTTTACACCTGTGCTCCTTCCCCTCCTCAGACAGGTGACGCCCTTGTGTCAAGCAACTTTCCCTCCTTCCATTCAATTCCTACCTTAACAATTACCYAGTAAGACCTTCACAGGTTCCTCACCACAGAAAAGGCAGCTGTAAAAGGACTCACATCATTTTGGAATTAGACTATCTGTAGGTAATCCATCTGGGTATTCTGTGTGGGTATTACATCTCGTAGCTGCATTGTTTGATTCTCCAAAGGGAATCAAAAGGGAATCAGAACCATAAGCTCCTTCCCCACACAATCTCAGTAAAGGGAAATACAAGAACATCTGTACTGAACCTCATACAGGAGACTTATGTTTGAGGTCATGTTACCTTTGTGTTTAAAACCACTATAGATGAGGAAAGTGCCTTTATTACAGAACACATGAGCTCATGAAAGTCAGGGCTTGATATCTGTTTGGGCCTCAAATAAAGGGAAAATAGTCTCTTTCAATCAAAATGAGTTTTACAGAGTGCAAGATTGAAAAAAAACCCCTTCAATATGTAGAAGAGCAAACCACTAGAATATCATACTAACAAAAACCATACACAAAGGTAACTGGAAATCTGCATAAAATCTAAGGTAACTGGTAAATCTATACTAAGGCAACTGAAAGTAGGAAGGGCATGACAACAGTCACAGGCTAAAGGATAGCTTGCCCGTGTTCCTAGCATGCCAAAAGAACTAAGTGCAGCACCTTCTCCTTATTTTTATTATTTTATCATGATTCTGTTGACATAGGTACAATTGGAACTTTAAACAGCTCTGTTGCTTAAGTTTTAGGGCTAAATTAAAACCTCTATTTACAATAATGACTAACAAATTACAGAAATAAAGCAATGTGAGCAACAAACAGAAGATAKAACCCAATAGGAACCCAAATATTATTCAGGATGTAGAAACAGATGTGAAATAACAGATACTTTACACTAGCTAACCCTTATTAGAGTGTGAAAAGCATGTATGCTGAGACAACCTCACGCAATACAGAAAGCCAAATCAAAATAAAGAGAACTTGCTATACTCAGTTTCAGGGCTTTTAAGTATTATTTTACATATGGGAGCAGGGGAGAAAGGTCTCCAATAACAATCTATGATTATCTCTGAAGTGAATTCCCAAATCCTTACCTTTATTAAAATACATACTTTAAAAAAAAAATTTGCATTCTCAAAACTTAGGTAAAAAAAGGCAAGATACCTTATAAACAGCTGCATCTTACTTTTAGCATGTATTTTTATACACTTTTTTTAAAAAACAGTCATCTTTAAATCTATAAAATAATGTAATTTATCAGATATTCCTCTACAGACACTTTTTTTTGCAGTTAGTTAATTCCATGCTCAAAAAAAAAAATCATTCAAGTTGGATATCAAAAGCTTCTCTATTGAATCATACAACACAATCTACCTCCACGTAAGATGAATCTGTTTATCTGGAGATAGGGATGAGAAGTAGAACAGGAAAAGAGGGAGAAGAGACTAGAAATAGGGAAGAGGAAAATGGAGTAAAGTCTCCTGATTTTTTTGATAATGAATGGTCAGTTCAGGATTATGCTACATGCTATTATTATTATTAATTATGCTATTATTTCCTGTACATTTCAAGCATTTCACTGATAAATCTTGACCCTCCACTTTTGTATATAAGAAGTCTTCCCATTTCATCAACATGAAGCCCTCTCTCTGGTTCCAAGTCATCTGAGGAACTCAAGTCTCCTTATTTTCAAGCTCAGATGTGAAATGATGAGAGGCGGGCTTGAAGGAGGGAGAGGAAGATAGAAGAAGGGACAGTGAAAACACATCAAGCCAATTACAAAGAGCTCAGCCAAACACTACAGTCTATACTGCAAAAGGGAGCATCTTGCTCCAGCTATAAGAACAATCTTTTTCAGTAGGAGTGGCAAAGCAATAAAATACATATCCCTGGGAAACAGGAAAGGATAAAAAGATCTCATCTGCTTCATAAATTACACCCGAGTCCCTGAACCAGGTGGTTGGGAAACAGGTGAGAAATTTTAGTGAACTATTTGTTACCTCTGCTGTTGCTTTCTGGATATGGAATGACAGGTTTCCGTGGGGAGCGCAGCAAATCAGAATTAATAAATGGCTTATACTTTGGATAATCTATAAACGAAGATGCAGAGAGTCCATCTGTGGCTGAAGCAGACTTATAAACTTTGTGTAGATCGCTCTGAAAAACAAAGCAAAGTTTTTCTCAATATATTTGTTTCTCCATCACAACAACYGAGTAGAACTGCATTGAGCGATGTGAAGAAATGCCATTGTAGAAGTCTGTTACAATACAAGGGCAATATTTCCTTCCTCACAGCCCTGGGCGATATCATTTTAAAGCCTCAGCAGAAATACCTAAGGATTTTTACACTGGATTTAACCAGTGCAACCTACACAGAAGAGCAGCAATAGGTCGTGGCCAGGAAGAGCAGCCAATATGTGGCTGAGCCAACTTAGGTTATTCTAAGACACAGCCGCAGAGCCTGCAGATTTCTGGGCCGTCTCCACCTCTTTCCAAAAGTCTGTGTTGTTTTAGATGGTCAGAAGAGCCACAGGGTACTGAATAGGCAAAAGGGACGCACGTAAGCAGGGACCTCTTCAAGCTGCCCAGGACCAAACACAGCTTAACGGCCAGAACAGCACAGGAGAGTTTAATCACAGGACTAARAAACAAAAGGCTTGTGCTTAATTTTCAGCTCAAGCCCCTCTGCATGGAAAGGGCTACCTGTGACTGCCCCATTGCATCTCTGCTGCACGAAGGTGATAACCGAGGAAACGCTGCCCAGAGCGGTGCTAATCGCGGTATTGCACCGAGCGCCTCGGAGTCCTGCCGCTCACAAGATAACCCCGAAAGAAGACGCCCCCCTTAAACGATCGCAGGAAGAAAAAAGGCACCCTGTGTTTCTAATATCACCGGGCTTAACTTCACTAGCCGTGCACGCAGTAAAAGCGGCGAGGATTTACGAGCTGTAACGGCAGCGAKACGGTAAAAACGGCGCCAGACGCCGCGTTGAGCCGCCCTTACGGGCGCGAGCAGCGCCAGGCCGAGGGGCACCCACAGCCCGCGCCCCCCAGGCGGCTCCCCACGCGACGCTGCTCCCAGGAGGTCCGTGGAGCCGCCCCGGGGAACCCGGCTCCTCACAACCACCCCGGGGCGTCCCGGCGGCCAGGCCAGGCCAGGCCAGGCCAGGCCAGCGAGGGCCGCCCCCACTCCCCGAGGGCGCCGGGGCGAGCGCCCCCCTCACCGTGCGCAGCTGGTCGCCCCCCGCCGCCGCCGCCATCTCGCGGGGCCGCCCGCGCTACCGCATGTCCCTTTAAGGCCGCAACGCCCGCGCTGCGGCGCTGCGCCTGCGCCCCGACCGCGCCGCTTGACTGGCGGCGCGTCTGGCCAGTCAGAACGGAGGAACGGCGGCAAATCCCGCCCCAGGTACCTCGGAGGGGCAACGTCATAAACTCAGCTTTGAGTGACAGGCTAGTAAGCCAATAAAGAGGAGACAGGCCGTTCTTTAACCAATAGAATAGTGCACGTCAACTGAAGAGGCGGGACCTCCTGCCCCCAATTGCTGGGGTCGAGAGAAGGGGCCCGAGCGGAGCGAGCGGCAGCGGGATTCGCGAGCCGCACAGGGAGCCTCCTGCGCACGCGCAGAGGGCACATAGCGGAAGAGGACGGTCTTTGTCAACATGAGCCCCTGAGCCGGAGCCAATGGGGAGGCCGCGCTCGCCTAGGGCGCTCCAATCAGCGCGGCCGCCACGAGGCCGCCCAATGAGAGRGCAGCGCAGGGCGGCACAGGCGCCTCCCGATTGGCTGCGGCGGGGGCGGCCATTGGGCGGCAGGTTTTGAAGGCAACTTTGGCGCGAGGCGCTGATTGGCTGGGGTGAGCAGGGGGGCGGGCGCGCGGGTGACGCCGCTGCCCGCAGCGGCACAAGGGACGCGGCTCCGCGGCGCGGGC